>JALIZH010004434.1:0-42556 GCA_030522465.1 Rhipicephalus appendiculatus | reverse complement strand
CGCACAGTACACGGGCCTCTAACTTTTCCCCTCCATCGAAAAGCGACCGCCAAGGCCGGGATCGAACCCGCGACCTTCACGTCAACAACCGAGCACTGTAGCAGCTACACCACCGCGGCGGACGTGATCTCGCGAAGAACACAGCCGAGGAAGAACGGCGCAACACAAGGCTTGAATGACGGAAAGCACAGCAACCACTAGAAGTGTAAAACATCATAAAAAAGCAAATATACTAACTGTAGCACAATCCATACTTGCCCATCAGACACCTGTTCTTGCAAATCCTCGCTGCTGTGTGAACACGCCACCCGGGCTGCCTTACCTGCATAAGTGTCGCCACGCAATAAGGTCACATAGTTACGTAATTTGGCGACTTTCTTGAACTCACCTACGTATCCGCTGGGGGCGCACGCTTGTGCTATACAATCGCCGTCGTCGTCAGAAAAGGCACTCGGTCGTGGACTGTATCAGTAGGTGCATTCGATTGAATCACGCATTAAACGTGCGCAGTCAAGAAACGTGGTAAGCACGCCGATCACACAGCACTGGAGCGCGCAGACAAAGCTACGAGTCCGTTGAGGCTACGACCACCACGACGACGCACCAGGGAACACCAACACAAGATCTCGGCACACCTTTCGCCGCCGGTTCCATCCGGCAATCGCGACAGATCTCCAGCCGACGACGAACAACGAAGATGACCACTGATCATACGCAGAAACACCGCAAATACACAAGCGCGGGACAAACTTAACGCGGCAGCGCCGTCCGGACATTTTTTTAAAGACGATAGTCTTTCTTGGGATACTTATATGGAGAAATTTTGGTCTGTCTGTCTGTCTCTCTGTTTCGGCACGTCACACGATTCAGCTGCTCGGCCAAAGTTTAACCACTTTCTGAACGCCCAGCCATCTTGAACAGTCGTTTTCTTGCATACTTGTGAACATTGTCGATCAAAAAGCAAATAGTACGCATATCTGAGGCGCAACAACAATACGGAAGTATTAAGTGGTGTGTTCTTTTATAGAAAATACATAGATAGTTAATTCTAAAGACCCTAGTGTTTCTTAGGCTGCGCTGAAAATGCGAGCTGCCTCGCAAAAGCGAAGAGCCGTCGTCTATCTCCGAGGTCGCGCGAAGTGCCGCGTGTTTCATCCGACGCACGATAGCTGGCGCAGTCTGCCCTCGTCGCTGCAAACAAGAGAATCTCTTTTCGTGGTCGCTCTGCGCGACTTCTCAGCTTTTTACACGGTGCCAAAAACACCGCGCTTGCGGCGAGAAGACGCTTGGTCATGCCAGGACGGAAATGGTCGAGAACAGCATCACAGGTGGCCGCGGATGAGACCAGGACTCATATAGTACGACCGGCAGAAGACTATCGTCTTTCGATGACATTTGCAGCGAAGCACGCAGATACGCGGCCAATTTTTTAAATGCGAATGCATTTCTTAGCCGGGCTATGTCAGGCGGCGTTGTCCGGCGTTGTCCGGCGTTGTCCGCGGAGGAGGAGGATAGGTTGAGGAGGTGTCCGCGCGCCGGCAGGTGTTATCTCTCCGCTCTCACTCCCCCTCCCATAGAGTGTAGGAGAGAGTGTAGGAGAGGGTAGGTGCAGTGCTTCGCCGCTCCTTCTCTCGCCGTTCGCTCTCTCTCCTCCCTGCGCCCCACTCTCCCGTCCGCTCGCGCCTCACTCTCGACCGTTCGCTGGCTGGGCGCATCTCAAGGCGATGGCAGAAGTGGAGAGGAGGAGTGCGCTCTGGTGCGTGAGGGCGCTCGCATCGCGGGAGGTCGGCGGAGCTCCCGCGATAAAAAAAAAAAAAAAAAAAAAAAAAAAAAAAAAAAAAAAAAAAAAAAACAGGTGCTGCGCCGTGCTCCCGACCGGGCTGAAGAAATTAGGCGCCTTTTTCCTTCTTCGAACCACAACCACCATATATAAATGGAGTGAAGCGCGCGCGAAATGCATTCGCATTTCCTCACGATTTCCCTTCGGGGAGGTGGGGGCATTTTTGTTTTCATGCTGAGCGTAGTGAGTGTTCAAAGCGCCGGCTCCCGCGTGGGGCCTTTTGCGGTGAACTGCCGCGGCGCGCCGCTGCTGCACCGAACTCGCTTTCAGCGCTCGGGGAGCGCGCGGGATGCGATGGGAGTCTGCTACGCGCTGTTGTTTTTTGCGCTGAGTTTCCGCACAGGGCACTAAAGGCTACTTAGCTTTAATAATGCGGTGGGGATTAGAGCTTACCCGTATTTAAGCGCTGTGTTAGCGCGGGGGCAAGAACAGCTTGTAAAAACTAGTGTGTCAAGCGGCATCAGCGTGACCTAGTTCCAGTGATGGAGTTCCAGAACGTTGGAGCGTTCGTAAAAACGCGCAAAGTGAACAGGCACAAAGAAGGAACGAAAAGAAATTTTTTTCGCACGGCTAATCGGCCAATAACATCAAGCATCTAAGAATTAAGATAAATTACACGCGCAGTCAGCTGAAATACGCGCAGTGACCGCTTCATTACCACTACGAGTATTTTACTCATTGTCGCCAGTGGTTTTCTAGCCATATGCACACCGCTTTATTCGACAATTCGTTAGCCTCCACCATATTATTATGAACTTATGAAAAGAGCACATCGGGAAGACGTAAAGGAAACAAAAAAAAAGAATAGAGACGGCCAGACGACCGCAATACTTTTGGCTTATTTTCACTTCTGAGGTAGCGTACAACAAGGTTCACGGAGTGCAACGCTTGTGTTAAATTCCGACTTTTGAAAGAAAAGTAATGCCATGTAAACTTACATCACTTCCCAAGTGTGTGCATCAAAAGACGTATTATAGAAAATGCTGTACCAATATCCGGATATTAACAATAATAATAATTGTTAGGGTTTAACGTCCCAAAACCACTATATGAAACATTAAAGTAACAAGTACCCCCCATTCTTGCTCTAGGAGTTGGACAGCTGCCGGAACAAAAACGCAACATGCGATTATGCGAGTGTATATATATACAAAAAAAAGGAAATATACAAAATCCCCGCTTCACAACACACAAACACGTTCTCTATGCGGTGAGTCGCTGCAGTATTATGTTGCAATGACGTAGTATTAAATATTGCCCAAAATACCGCTATGTAGGCTTTTGACGCGGCTTCCACTTTCGCGAAAGCCCACGGGTCCTGCACGGCGCGGTAGTTCACCGCGAAAGTCCCTCACTCCTTCCATGCATTCTCCCTGCGCTTTGGACAATCTGACGTAGTTCCGCACGTGTGGTTTTTGGTTTGAAGTGGTTGGATTACGCACGTTGCAATATATCCCCAGTCGATGACTGACAGCAGTAATAAAGACACCTAATATCAAGAAACATTATAATTATACAAGCATGGAGCAAACTTATTTATCTTTCTTATTTGGTTTTCTTTTTTTGCTAAACGTGATCCAGCACGCTGTCTTTGATTTAAAGTGATTGGCTCAAGTGCAGCGGGTGATTTTAACTGAGTTGCGGAGTGCAGCCTCCTCCTCGTGTTTGATGTTCTCACTCTTCCCCCTTCTTTATCTTGCTCTTTCGCCACCCTGTTGACCCTGTCGGGCTGACCTGTGCGATGCTTCGAGACACTCTGAATCCCACCGGCTGTGACGATCGTCCCCGTTCTGTCCTTGCTACCTACTCCGCTTCCGTCAAGACGTGAGCTTAGCCTAGCGGCTTTGAAACACGGAAAGAACACACGCGCACGTGCGCACAAAAAAAATATTTATCTGAAGGAAAGTAAATAGCCATGGGCAGTAGCGTAGCCAGAAATTTTTTTCGGGGGGAGGGGGGGGTTCAACCATACTTTATGTATGTTTGTGCGTGCGTTTGTATGTGTGCGTGCATATATACGCAAGCCAAACTGAAAAATTTCGGCCCCCCTTGGCTACGCCACTGGCCATGGGAGAGAACGAGAAGCATACCGATACATATTTATCGCGAAGTGTCAATCGCTACCCCCCTCCAACGCCCACATTTTTTTTCTTTGTATTAATCAGTCGTAGCGGGAGATACAGGTCTCATGAGAAAGGATCTCTCGAAAAAGAGAGAACGACGAACTTTTAGAAACGAAACATGGAGTTGCGAAGGTTAGTTGGTGAGGTTAGGAGGAAGCGCGGTAGGTCCGGTGCATTTGTGGTTGGAGAAACGAACGGGTGCACTTGCAAACATAGGCGTGCCCCGGGGGGGGGGGCGCAAAGCCAGCTCCACACGTTGGCATAATAGGGAGGGGGGGGCACTCTTCGACGAACCTCCGCCCCCCCCCTCCCCTTAAGGTGAACCCTGCGCACGCCTATGCTTAAGAATATCGCCTGTTTCGCCTGTTGGTACCTCTCGGTACTTCTTTTATATATATATGCCTTTAGCTAGATGTTCGAAGTCATGATGCGCGAGAAAATCTTGGTGTCATTTTATCCGACGCCCTTAAAAGCAGGCACAGTAGATTTCTCTTCGAGAATTCATTTTATCGCCTTTACGGGTGGTCAAACCGCATATATCGAATTCGCAAAAATACGGCAGTTGGTCACTCGAGGACACGCGGGAAAGTCCCTTCCCGTGAGGAAAAGACAGCCTCTTGTGAGGGAAAGCCGACTTCTTGGGCCGTTTCATGCTGTCCGATGTATTTGATGTATCAAATGCTCCGGCTAATTTTGTTCGAGGTGGCTGTAGATCTTCATATTCATTGACGTTAAAGCATTGTCGTATTCGAAAACAGTGCTATGCAAATGATGATCCGATTTACCCGAGTTCTATATATAGGAGGTTTTCTCTGTATTTCCACCACTAGGTGGTCTTTGACAGGCAGTCTTTTTTATGAATGCACTTTAGACAATGAACCAAGGTTCAAGGAGTCTAAGAGCTATATTTCGCTTTGACAATTATGTCGGCCTCACTCAATCGCACTGTTCTTCAATCGACTACACACGGATATGTTTGACGAGCGCCTCCTCTATTTTTCAGTGCCTGGGCGAAAAAGCGGAGCGCAATGGGAACCAGCCGTCGGTGTTAGTGCGGCTTTTGGCCGCAAGGCGCCACCACTCGAGTAGACTCACCGTGGCGCCTTCGCTCGCGGAAACGAATGCCGTGGCTGCATTAGAAGCTGCTATATGGTTTAGTTTTCGCCAGTATTCGCGCTGTCTAAAGCCTAATGAAAACTTGTAAACGGGAATCGTGAAGCACTTGTCGTTCTGGGCAAGCAGCCCATTTCAATGGCATGAGTCGTTCGCGGCTATTCGATCGAGGCGCTCCCGCGTCGTCTGCTAGACCGTTACCACAGAGCGCGTGCCAGGGATGAGCGGAAGGTTGTTTTGTCACCATTATCTTCGGTTGACTGAGAGTTGGTTTTCGATTGTCTGAATTTTTGAAAGCAGCATTTGCCGGGAGCTAACACGGAGAGCTTGGGCATGGGCAGACTGCTCAGCCTTGTGCACCCATTCATAGTGGCACTGTACGGGATGATTGCCGGTTGTTTCGCCGGTAGCGCATGCGGTGTCCGTAGGCTCCGATTCTTCATCTTCGGAACCTAATGTCGGCACTGCACATAGCAGCGATCGCGAGGCGGCGATCGCACGGGTACATTCACTCGTTGACTGTTCGGGCGAAGCGCGGTCACGTTTATTTATACTTGCCATGCTTGGTTCAGTTGTTACTTTCGGCTTCAAACGTGAAGGGTAGCCTGCAAAGACCGACGCTACTGCGTCCTCCTTGAGCAGCCGCTTCTTACATACTACGTAATTTTCGGGTCGTAAATGACGGCAAGATATTCTAGTGTAGTTTGAAGATGAATCAGGAGACCAATTATCCAGCTTAATTACTGCAAGCCACCTCTCCCGAACACCAGCGGCAGCGGGAATTTCATGGAATGACAGCCGAACAGTGTAAAGCCTGAGATGCCTCATCAAACGCGAAAATTGACCTTCGGCGGCGTCTCGCGTTGGCGGCGTCAACACGAGTGACGTAAAGAATCATCATATGACGTCACAGATAATAACATTTTGTGACATCGTGATGTCACATAACGTGACGTCGTCACATTACATCCTCGCTTGGTCAAAATGGGCCGATCACGGAGGCAGTGCGTAACCGGCTGAGGTGTAGAAAACTCGCTGTGCCTCCGATGCTTGAGCCAGTGAGAAAACCACGTTAGGTGCAGAAATATTTCGGAGGGAAGCAGGATATGTTCAATACATTAGAGAGTTTTAGAATACCGTACGCAAAGCTTGCGGGCGATGCAAGCGTGGCGTTGCAGGAGTAGCGTTGCGGGCGTCACTAAAAGGGAGTCCACAAGAGGTTAGCGTACGACGCATGCGCAGTGGCGCGAAACGCTAACGCAAAGCCTTGCGTACGCTGTTCGAAAACTCTCTGTTGACTGGGAAGAAAAATAAGCTGGCTCTCGCCTTTCAGTCTTCTTAGGTGAATGCATAACTCTGAGTTTTTTTTTATTAAATAAAGGGAAATAAGAAAAAGACAATCATGATTTCTTTCCGTTCGATTTGCAGAGTGGTACACAACAGCATGACATACTGAAACATAGAAATGACGCGGTTGCAATAGCTTCAAATAGGAAATAAAACGCGAATACTATCAAACTCGTATGCAAGTATCGAACCGACAGCACTGCCTGCGGAATACGAACAGTGGGCATGGAAAGAAACGCGAACGTGCGGCATCGACATTCCTTGCTATTCTGTATTTATTTTTAAGCGGTTGTAGCCTGTATGATTGACAAAAGGACAGAGTCATGCATGATGCAATCAAAGACCGTCTAGCATATTTTTATTGCCGCCACGGTCAGAGCGTGATGAAAGCAGCGCCAAGTGATGTTCGCGTTTCTTTCCATCCCCCCCTGTACCCGTGAAAGCCTGCGAGAAGCACGAATGCAATTAAACTCGGATGCGAACACGCAATCGCGATCTTCGTAACACGCGCGGCCGCTGAACGCCAGTTTCCCGTGGATGGATGGATGGATGGATGCTATGAGCGTCCCCTTTATAACGGGGCGGTGACATGTGTGCCACCGGGATCGAAAAAAAACTTTCTTTTTACGTTGGCCTAATGATTTATCTACATTGATTAAATCTATGTTATTATACCAAAGAAAAATATAAATTCACGGTCCATCTCTCTGCCTCTTAAGGCAGAATGACCTTATTTTCCCCCATTCTTCATTTTTGTCCTTTATCTCTACTTTTCTGCCACCAATACTCTACTCGCGCAGCGCCGCCACACGGCAGCGGAGAGCGGAGGCGGAGCGCGCGCTCGACGGCCCGAGGAGAGCGTTCGCCCAGGCACTGAAAAAATAGAGGAGGCGCTGGTTTGACTCATTGCTTGCCAGTTGATTATGTAAAGTTTCTTCCTTTGTATTTCATGCCTTTTGCCTTATGTCTAGCTTGAGCGAGTTGTCTTTGTTCTTTTCTTCATCTTAATTGTGCTATTGTTACATCCTGTGCTATTGTTTTGCTTAGCGAGTTGTGTTTGTTCTTTGCTTCATATTGTATTCATTTTCCTCAAACTGTTTTCCTTAAAAAGTTTTATGTGTGATTCATGATTGTATTCCCACTCTGCAACGACTCCACTAGGAGTTAGCAGTATTGTCAAATAAATAAATAAATATAGGCTATTCTTTACCCTCCCCTCCTCTTTTTTATCCTCCTCACCCTCACTTCACTTTCCCACCCAGTGTTTCCCACCCATGACATAGACGTCTATAAACGTCTATGTCCTTTACAGAGACAGTTATCGAGCACTCTTCCCCCATTTTCCCTCAATTTCCTCTTTCTTCCCTCTTAATAATCACTCACATGGTTTACCACCCGCTTAATTAAAACAATAATTAGAGAGGACAGCCAACTTTTACACCTTTCGCAAGTGGCCCATTAAACACGGAGACACTTTCTGTACCTCAAAAACGGGACATGATTTTTAGTATTTGGGGCGGTTACTTGTATATTTCAATAAACAGACAAGCATCCTTCAAGATTACGTAGACTTTGTGTGTCGATTTCACGGACACTTTTAAGAGTGTAGATGCGCCTTCACATAACTGTTGATTTTGCCGACGTGTCGACGGGATTCCCGCTGAAACATCGGCAAAATAAAAGTTCTTGTGAAAGCGCATCTAATTTTACACACCCATAAAAAAACAAAACTATATATATATATATATGCAAGGAAGAGACGACGAAACTTTCATGAAAGCGTCTTTATTGAACGTTTTCGGCTGGTGGACCAGTCTTCGTCAGCGTCTTTACTGAACGTTTTCGGCTGGTGGACCAGCCTTCGTCAGAGTCTGACGAAGGCCGGTCCACCAGCCGAAAACGTTCAGTAAAGACGCTTTCAAGAAAATTTCGTCGTCCCTTCCTTGCATACAATACGTCGGGTGCAGCGTGAATGACGTTCAAAGAATCCGGTATATATATAAATTGCTCTTGATGAAGATCGGTCTCCGATCGAAACGTCACAAATAAACAGTTTTTTTAGAAGCGTGTATATACATATATATATATATATATCTATCTATCTATCTATCTATCTATCTATCTATCTATCTATCTATCTATATATATATATATATATATATATATATATATATATATATATATATATATATATATATATATATATATATATATATATATAATACTTCCGAAGTGTAGAGACGCAAAACGAAAACTTCGTTTATTTTCCAATAAAGGCCTGGCCCTTCATCAGGGAAAAAAAATTTTTTCCCTGATGAAGGCCGGGCCCCGGCTGAAACGTTGGAAAAAATAAACGAAGTTTTCGTTTTGCACGTCCTCTACTTCGAAGTATTGCATTTGCTGGATCCAAGGACACCTTCTTCTTCATATATATATATATATATATATATATATATATATATACATATATGAGCGGTGAGGAGCACCCCTGCGACGCGCTTTAGGAATGCGTGTTGTATTAAACGGCAAAAAGCGAGCGGCTCGCCGCTCTAAAACTCCACAATCTCTTTCACGCTAATGTATACTCTCGTGAGATTGGCTAACTCAATCAGAAAAACTTAAAGGCCTTATTTAACACAAAACAACTCCGCTGTGTTTGTACAATTTCACGCTTAGAGAACTAAGACTTGTAAGGTAACCTGGGCTCCCACCTTGTGGCTCTTTTTAAGAGAATCATCATTGTTCCAACTGTCACTTCCAATTACGGACCTGTATGACCGCAACCACGCGAGTTTGCTGAATTCTTCACTGTCGTTTGAAGCACCTTCTGCGAAGCGTTCTTTCCCATAGGCAATGCGGACGTTGGGGGGGGGGGGAGGGGGTTCAAATCCTGTCACATACTTTATTACAAACGCTGCAGTGAGTGAAGTCGTCATCAGTGACGAACAGTGATGGCAATAAGTCCACGTCATACATGTACATGTTGATGTAAACATCGACAGCTATCATATCACTCGAGTACTAAGGACGCGAGTAGAAGGGAGGCTCGGGTTCTCAAGTGGCAAACGTCAGTCTTCTGCCGAGCCTGGCCTTATCCATACAACACTGTTGTTTCTTAGAAAGTCTTTTGTTAGTTTTTTTCTGTCATTTATACGTAACAAATTTATGCTTTTACTCTTTTGCATAAACTTTATGTATCCCCTTGTTTTCTATGCTGCCGCACTGTTGGAGTAATGTATGGGTGACAAGGCCTTAGTCAGGCAGACAACGTTCTGCCTTTAGCCTTGCCATCCAAGACTTACTCTTTGTCTGAAATAAATCAATTACTATTGTAGATGAAATAACGTTGAACTAAATTGAATTGGAATTGAAAAACGTGCTGCTTCCGGCAACTCTGCTGGAGCGCGAGGAGCATTTAGCTCGATGGCGTTTAAGCGCTTGTTTCGCAGAAACTCCGTTGTCGGCGGTGGTGTCGTCATCGTTGGTTCACAGTGAAAAATCAGCGTTGTCGGTGAGCGAAACATCGAGAAAGATCCAAACAAAAGAAATAAGAAATATCGTTGGATTGAGTGAGAATGGAACCCAGGCCACCTGCGCGGCAAGCAGGTGCTCTATCACAGAGCCACGCCATTGCTTGAAACTGCTTCGAAAAACAGAAAAAAAAAAACCCTACTTGAACCATGTAATGCGACGAGTCTCCTTAACGCAGGGGGTCCCAAACACGCAGCCCGCAGGACGCATGCGGCCCGCCAACCTGTCACTAGCGACCCGCGGCCCGCACATGACAGTCATCGTCCCATATTTTAAATGCGAAGCATTTCTTTGCCTACTGCAGGCACTATTAGCGTATCTATCTATCTATCTATCTATCTATCTATCTATCTATCTATCTATCTATCTATCTATCTATCTATCTATCTATCTATCTATCTATCTGCGTACGTCTGGGTGCTCTCGTGATTACCCCTTGGGGTAAACCAAAATTAGTATGGGAGGGTAAGATGGTTTGAAGAATACGACTCGCTGGTCATGGCATGATTAATGTGTCAATCCTGTCGCGTACGTCGTCAAACCCTTTCCGCCTGTTAAAGAAAGCCGTAACCATACGGTAAAACAAGGCGTTAACTCTTGATGCCAGACTGTTTCCCGTTACGGCATAGGACACTAATGAAGCCGTAGTTGCTTACAAACATTATTGATGCCGTAGCTGAGGGGAACTACTTTTGAAACCGTAGTGTTTCTCAACGTTACGAATCCCGTAACGTAGTCAATAGCTTTAAAGCCGTACCTATTTATCAACATTAGCAACGCCATACCACAACTATCTGCTGTTGAAGCCGTAGTGCCTGATAACATTAGCAACGCCGTACCACAACTATCTGCTATTGAAGCAGTAGCGCCTCATAACATTGCTAGTACCGTATCACAAGCAAAAACATTTAAAGCCGTTGTTATGTACTGATCTTGTCCATACCGTACGATGGGTATATAGTTACATCACTTAACGCGCGATTATATTTCCTACCGTACTGTGCACATGCAGGATCTAACACGAGAACCGTGGTGCTTGCGACGAAAGTACTTAATTTGTATCGTTCCTGTCTGATAACAGCAGATTCAATGAATAATCAAAGTACCAGAAAGTGATCCGATATAAATAGATGGGAGGGAAGAAGGCCACATACACCAGCGACTCAAATGGACTCTCATAATTGCGTCTCTTTTCATTCTGTCTCATGCAGCATTCATTTGTATTAGTAGGCATCTATGCTGTTTTGTGAACTAGTGCTGTAGTTCTGTGTTTGGTGGTTTGACTAAAGCAGAACCTGTATAATCGGGAGCCCACAAAAAAGAAAATATTGGTTAGAATGATCAAATATAATAATTATTCAACTGTCTGGCTCCCACATGGTGAGCTTTCTCGTTCTCCTTCAAACACCTTCAAATGTTCCGCACTAAGTTAAATTGATATTTGAATAAGGTTGCATGAATATTCAGGATAGTGTTTTTGCAGAAAAAGAAAACGCAGAAAAAGTCAGTTGAAAGTTGTATTGTATTTGAATATAAATACATTGAACATTTGTGGATTGCACATATCTTGTGGAAGAACAAATTGAGCTGTTTCTTGTAAGTCATTACCTCAAGTTAGCCGAACAAGACAATATATACTTGCAGAGCCCTATTTTTTTCTTGAAAATTTCACTCTCCAAGCAAGCCGCCAAAACATTTGAATGGACTCCTCTGTGTCGCTTAGGTTTTGCCTTCTTTGGTTCCCTTGTCATGTGCCAACAAGGTACCTGGAATAAACATGAGACAGCCATGTCACAGATGCACACAAAAACAGCAATGCTAAGAACCATCATGGTTGCATTAACGTGTAACGCAATGTGTATTCCACATAATCACGGGTTTTTGGAACAGGGGTCCTGGAGAAATAGTGTCAAGGCCACTGCACGTGTGCGAGACCTAAAAAGCATTAAAGGGGTCTTGTGCAAGGTATTTCTCGAATTAAGCGAGAGCCCCACAGGCAGCTACAAAAGCTGTGCACCAAACAAATATGGTGCCACCCATTGAAGAAACGCCTCTTCGCCAAGACCAAACTGACCCAATTTCTCAACTGACAACGTTCTTAATGAATAAATGGTGGTATAGGCTATCGCTTTCTTCCATCTTATGCATACAACAAAGGTCAGTCAGAAAATAGCCCATGTTTTTAGAATCGGCAGCCAATTTGAGTGCTCGTAGGCACTTGGTAACTCGGATTGCCTCAGGTGATGACGGCATGTGATGTCGTTTCACACAATTGATGGCGATTGTCAATGAATTAATTACCATAACAACCTTGGAATAAAAATCCAGCAGATCCCTGCACTATGGGAATCGATTTAATGCGAAGCAGCCGGCGAGTACTTGCCTACTCTGCCCTATTTATTTAAATGATATTTATTTATTTTTTGAGCCTAGTGTTGCAAGTTGGATCGGTGTCTTACTGCAAATTGAGTGGTGTGCAGATTCTGAGCTTACAGGCTTGTTGAGTGCACTGGCACCCAAGGACAGCTTATGGTTAGGGCGCCGTGTTTTCAGATAAATGCACATAAATCCAATCATAGGCGGAGTACTCTGGGGGGGCTAGCCCCCTCCGGGCGGCTGCCCGGGATATTTTTTAAGAGCTTGGCCTGTAGGTCCCCGTCCATTGAAAACGAGCGTTTGGCCTCCTGTCTGGCAGCTATTTATTTCACAGGAGGCTGTTTATACCTGCTGTAGTGCACAATGGGAGACGACGATGAAGCAGCCAAGAAAGCAAGCCACAGCGTTAGTGGTAGTCACGCGACCCGAGCTTGCGCTTGCCTGGATTTCGGTTCCTTGACGTTCCCCGTCGTTCGTTGACGCTTGTACGTGAATAAATCACGTGATATTTGGTGGAGGTACGTGGATTCCCCGTACGAACCTGGAAATTCGCTCCCGTAAGCTTCCCCCTGTTCGTGACATCAACATGGCCAACGAGGCCCCTCCCCAGCCTGCACCTTCGGCCGGTCACGTCACATGCGGTGCCGTGTTTCCTCAGCGAGATCCACCCATCTTCTCTGGCGCAGGTGAATCAGATGTGGAAGATTGGCTGTCGAGGTATGAAAGAGTTGGCGCCAGCAACAAATGGGACGACCAAATGAAGCTTGGCTACGTCCAGTTTTATCTCGCAGACATCGCGCAACTGTGGTATCACAACCACGAGGCTGAGATTTCATCTTGGTCTGCTTTCAAGAACTTCATTACAAACGTCTTTGGACGGCCTACGGCTCGCAAGCTTCACGCCGAGCAGCGCTTGCGTCAACGTGCGCAGCAACCCGGTGAGAACTACACGGGCTACATCGAGGATGTCCTGAATCTGTGCAACCGCGTAAACTCCGCCATGACTGAGGAGGAGAAAATCAGGCACATCTTGAAGGGCATTGAGGACGGCGCCTTTCAGATGCTGCTAGGCGCGAAACCCCACCACGGTCGCTGCACTCGTCTCACTCTGCCAGAGCTTCGACGAGTTGCGTAGGCAGCGCGCGATCGCCCGTCAAGCCCTCACACCGGCCGACACGATCTCAAGTTTGCAGCTAGCTGCCCGTCCTGCCGATCAGCAGGCGCTCCTGTCGACCATCAAGGACTTCGTCCGCGAAGAGGTAGCCCGCCAGCTGTGTTTACTGCCACTCACGCAAGAGCCTGCGCGTGCTTTGGCTCCGGACATTCAACACGCCATTCGGACCCAAGTCGCTGAGGCCCTCCCACCGATGATTCAGCAACCACCTGTCACTGCACCGCTCACGTACGCCGCCGTCACTGCTCGGCCCACGCAGCAGCCTATGCCTTACGCTCGCCCTGCCATGCCGCCCCATGCCGTGCCCACGACCGCGAACGCTGCATCATATCCCTTCGCGAGATCTTCGACTCCGTTTTACCGTCGCCCAGACGCTTGGAGGACGCCGGACAATAGGCCCATCTGTTTCGCCTGTGGTACCGCCGGACACGTCGCCCGCCACTGCCGCCAAGGTCCTCCTCCATTTGACGCTGCGGACAGGCCTGTTGCGTTGTCGTCAAGGACGCCACCAAGGTACACCACTGACGATCAACGAGCCTACGCGAACCACCGGTCACCATCTCCTCCTCGGCGACGCTCCCAGTCACCTATGCGTCGCCGACCTACTACAGGAGAGGGAAACTGATCGCTGCAGCTCCGGAGGCAACAGCTGCATGCGAGTCGAACTGCCCAAGACCTCCATCTCTTTCGCCGCAAAACGTTATCGACCTCAATGTTCAGGGGACCGCCGCACAAGCGCTTATTGACACAGGAGCCGCCGTTTCCGTAATCTGCGAGACCCTATGCCGCAAGTTGAAAAAGGTGATCACGTCGCTCTCGGGCCTGATGCTCCGCACGGCCAACTCACAGTGCATAGAACCTTCAGCTGTGTGCACTGCGCGTGTCACTATCCAAGGTGAACTTTATGTCATTGAGCTTTTCGTGCTGCCGTCATGCTCCCACGAAGTCATTCTCGGGTGGGACTTCCTTTCGCGTCATCGGGCCATCATAGATTGCTCACGTGCTGAAGTCGCCCTTACACCGCTGCAAACTTCTCTTTTGGTGGATCCCCTACCCGAAGCTTGCAAACTTGTCGTTGCTGCAGACACGGACATAGCGCCGAAAACATCCACCCTTGTAGCTCTGACCTGTACGGCCGCTCCAGACGGAACTGTTCTGTTCACCCCGTCAGAGGCATTTCTCCGCCGCCGCGGCCTACAACTGCCCTTTGCTGAACTGACCGTTCAATCTGGTGCTACAATTATGCTGAGTGCGAACTCGCTAACGTCGTCAGTTACTTTAGTTCGCGGCGAATATTTGGGCAACATACAAGATGTTGACCTCCTGCTCTCCCTGGAGTTTGATGAAAACCAACCTCACCTCCAGCTAAATGCCATGACACCACCTGTGGCCACACCTCCCGATCCAGACTCTTTCCACCCTTCTGTTGCCGCTGAACTATCGCCGACACAACGACGCGAACTCTTGGCCCTTCTTCGAGAGTTCCGCTCTTCCTTCGATTGCTCTCAACCATCTTTGGGTTGCACAGCGAGCATCACGCACCACATCGACACCGGTTCTCATGCTCCCTTACGCCAACGACCATATCGAGTTTCAGCAGAAGAGCGACGTATTATCAACGAACAAGTCGATGATATGCTCAAGCGTGGTGTGATCCAGCCATCCCAGAGCCCCTGGTCCTCCCCTGTTGTGCTTGCGCGCAAAAAAGGATGGGTCCATCAGATTCTGTGTCGACTACCGCCGGCTCAATAAGATAACTCGGAAGGATGTATACCCGTTGCCACGCATCGACGATGCTCTCGATTGCTTGCAAGGAGCAGAATACTTCTCGTCTTTGGATTTACGCTCGGGTTATGGGCAAGTTCCAATGGCTGACCATGACCGATCAAAGATTGCATTCGTCACACCTAATGGGCTGTATGAGTTGCCGTCATGCCGTTCGGACTCTGCAACGCCCCATCTACTTTCGAACGGATGATGGACACCATCCTTCACGGCTACAAGTGGAATACCTGCCTCTGCTACCTTGACGACATCGTCGTTTTTTCTCGCGACTTTTCGACTCACCTTGTTCGTCTTCGTGCAATTCTCACGTGTCTCACCTCTGCTGGCCTTCAACTTAACATCAAGAAGTGCCATTTTGCCGCACGCCAGCTCACTATTCTGGGTCACGTCGTCTGCAAGGAGGGCGTTCTCCCGGACCCCGCGAAACTCCGCGCCGTGGCCGAATATCCGAAGCCCAATTCCATGAAGACGCTTCGAAGTTTTATCGGGCTGTGCTCCTATTTTCGTCGATTTGTGCGCGACTTCGCTTCTATCATCGCGCCTCTTACCAATCTACTGACAGCCTCCAAAGGTATCTCTGCTTGGTCACCAGAGTGCGACGAATCTTATATCACGCTACGGCGCTTATTAACATCGCCTCCGATACTTCGTCACTTCGACCCTGATGCGCCTACGGAGATCCATACCGACGCCAGCGGTGTCGGTCTTGGAGCGGTATTGGCTCAACGAAAACCAGGATACGAAGAATACGTGGTCGCTTACGCGAGCCGAACCCTCAAGAAAGCCGAGTCTAATTATTCCGTCACTGAGAAAGAGTGCCTCGCCATTATCTGGGCTTTGGCCAAGTTCCGCCCGTACCTTTATGGCCGTCCTTTCGAAGTCGTCACGGACCACCACCCTCTATATTGGCTATCGTCGCTGAAAGATCCGTCGGGACGCCTCGGTCGTTGGGCGCATCGCCTGCAGGAATACGACATTCGTGTTGTGCACCGATCCGGCCGCAAGCACTCCGACGCTGATGCCCTATCCCGCTCGCCGCTACCGGCTGACACAGCTTTCTCGTCGGCTTTTTCAGCTGTTTTGACACCAATTGACTTCGCCCACATGTCATCGGAGCAAAGCAAAGATGTGTGGATTTCCCAACTCTTCGACTTTATTACTGATTCGTTAGCTCATCCGGCCTCAAGAACTATCCGCCGTCAAGCCACGCATTTCGCTATTCGAGACAACCTCCTCTATAGGCGGAATTACGCGTCTGATGGTCGTAGGTGGCTACTAGTGATACCACGCCACATGCGCACGGAAATATGTGCTGCTTTCCACAACGACCCGCAAAGCGCTCACGCCGGCGCTCTCAAGACCTACAACCGCCTGCGTCAGCGATACTACTGGCGCGGCATGTATACATTTGTGTGCAAGTACGCACGTGCTTGTACTGCCTGTCAGCGGCGCAAAGTGCCACCTCAACGCCCAGCCGGTACACTTCAGCCTCTGCCTTGTCCAGCGCGTCCATTTGACCGCGTCGGTATCGACTTATACGGACCGCTCCCCTCGACTTCTTCTGGAAATAGGTGGATAATTGTCGGCGTGGACCACCTCACGCGTTACGCAGAGACAGCCGCACTGCCCACCGCAACCGCAAGAGAAGTTGCGTTTTTCATCCTACGCAACTTTGTCCTTCGCCACGGTGCTCCCCGTGAACTTTTGAGCGACAGGGGGCGTGTTTTCCTGTCTGACGCTATTCAAGCCCTGCTCGTCCAGTGCAACATCGTTCATCGCATGACGACCGCACATCATCCGCAGACGAACGGCCTCACTGAACGATTTAATCGCACCCTCGGTGATATGCTGACAATGTACACCGCATCAGACCAGACCAATTGGGACACTGTCCTTCCATTCGTGACGTACGCGTACAATACAACAATAGTTTGTTTATTGAAAAACAATAAACAAACTTGAAACTTGAAAAAAAAAAACTTGAAAAAATACCGCTACGCACGCGACTACAGGTTTTTCGCCTTTCTTTCTGTTGTACGGACGCGAACCATCATGCACACTGGACACTATGCTTCCCTACAAGCCCGACTCATCCGAATTCACTGCAATTTCCGATGTTGCCAGATACGCCGAAGATTGCAGAAAATTGGCCCGTTCGCTGACAACCGAGGACCAAGGCCACCAGAAGCTAAGGCACGACACCGACCGACCTCTCCCTATTTTCACGACTGGTGCACTCGTTTGGCTTTGGGTTCCGTCGAACACTCCTGGCCTTTTGTCGAAATTGCTGGCCGGATACCACGGACCCTACCGCATTCTCAACCGCACGTCACCAGTCAACTATGAGGTTGAACCTTTGACACCGTCCGAAGACTTACGTCGTCGAGGTAGAGAAATCGTACATGTGAGTCGCGTCAAGCCCTACTATGACCCCGCTATACTGACTACGCCTTAAGTCGCCAGGATGGCTACGCTCTTCACCAGGGGCCAATGTAGTGCACAATGGGAGACGACGATGAAGCAGCCAAGAAAGCAAGCCACAGCGTTAGTGGTAGCCACGCGACCCGAGCTTGCGCTTGCCTGGATTTCGGTTCCTTGACGTTCCCCGTCGTTCGTTGACGCTTGTACGTGAATAAATCACGTGATACTGCTTTTTAATTTCAGGCTTTTGAAATTCCGATCATGGACCAGTGACAAGTGAAACACTCACTTAATAATTCTCCGCAAAGAGATTTGTATGTGCAGAATATGTTGTGTTAACAAAAACAGAGGCTCTTAGTGTTTTATAGTGACCACCTGAGAATTATTTTTGGCCATCACAAATTGCAGATTAAAGCTTTCTGTACCAGCATTAGGCCACTGTCTTATGTCTGGTGCACGTTTTAACAAAGTAATGCATGTCAATAAAGAAAATAGGCAGGTCCCACTCATTGTGGGAATTGATTTTATGTGATGCAGTCACCGAGTAGCAGTCTATACGGCATTTTTCGCTTTGAGCCAAGCGTTTCGAGGAGGATCGATGTCTTTGTGTAAGTTGAAAAATAAATCGGCAGTCATCACAAGAGATATTCATACTGATATCGCGGTGTCGGCGCCAAAAAGGATAAGCGTGGTATTAAAGTCCTTAATTATATTCTTTATTTTAGGAGGCGGACATGCTCTCTCTCTCTCGATATATATATATATATATATATATATATATATATATATATATATATATACTATGTGTGTGTGTGTGTATGTGTGTGTGTGTGAAGCGACAGGGAGAACAATGTAGAAGAGCAAGCCGGGCCCCGCCCCCTCCGGCAAAATGAAAACTCTCCGCCTATGAATCCAATAAACACTCGCCGGTAAAATTTTTGACCATTCAGATTTATTCGATAAGCTCCAATTTTACAGCAGCATTTTCAACATTCAAGGGGCATTTTCAAAGCTGACAATCACCAATCGGAAGGAGAGCACTTGCATCAGTGGCCACAACCTCGTAAAGTATGCTTGCGTCTGCAACAACAAGCTTTAAGGTTGTAATACGAACAAACGTAGGTGTTTTGTATTCAAGTATATGTGTTTGTATGTATACGTACGTATTTGCACGTTGGAACCTTCCAGACATGTAAATTATACTGATGGACGCTGAATATTTTCCAAAAAAAAAAGAAAACTTTCCGAATTTCAAGAAAAATAAACTCCGAAAACACAGTGCCCTACTTATTGGCCCAAAGTATGTTGCCTCGCATGTTACTACACCAAAGAAGTCAGTTTTGTTGAAAAGAAATGCATTCTATGATACGATGGCAAGCATCCCAGGTAGCACAAAAGAGATATAATCCGTCTTATTAAGGGATTTTTGGTCTAAACTGTCTACACGCCGGATTAAAGAAGTCAACTTCAGGACGGATATAATCAACACAGAAAACCCCGCTATCAGACGGACTTTTGAAGACGCTTACAGGCGTCGTCTTCTTTATAATTTGTGTTGTTTACGAATATATCTTCTTAGCCGTCAGCTATACGGATATAAGAAGTCGACTTCAATAAAAATGTAACTGGAACTTGAAATACCGCTAGAAGGCGGATTTTTAAAGCCGTTTTTTCGCCAAGCAGCAGATCACGCGTCATTTGGTCAATGCATGCACGGACATGCATGGAACACCGTGAACGGAAATTTGAACTCGAGCCTGCGCACGCCATCTCTCATTGCGATAAAGAAAGTAACGCGCGAAATTATAAAGGCGTGTGGTGGTGTCAGCAATCATGAGGGCTTCCAAAACTTTACGTAATTTACTGGCAGCGATAACAGTACAGTTTGAGTCCTCCCGGACTTTTTAGCGTTGATCTTGTATCCATCCGCGCAACTGCTTCGGCTTCTGCAATATCAGTTAAGCTCGTCGATTTAGCATGTGCGGTCGCGCGCGTCAGTCATGTCCTGTTTTGTGTTATTTTGTGCTTGTGTGGTGATTCTTAAGACTATGGACGCATCCGTGAAGAAGCGGTACTTTACTGCATGTACAACTTATGGGCCCGATCGAATGCAAGTATGTTTCTGTGGAGTGACTGTTACGCGGACTGACGGTTAGGCCTAGTGCCGTTAGGTTCCCAACGGAGAGATGCACGCTTCGTCTTGCGAGTGGAGTGCTTTCAGAACTTCCTTTCTTCTATACTGGAGAGCTGGACACGACACCTTGATGTGCGATTACTTTTCTTTGGATTTACGGATTCGGTATAAACCACCGGCTACTGTCATATTGAAGGTAAGTCACCAAAAATAATAAAATAATACTCAAAATTAAGTGTGTTGCGTTGTATCACGAATGACTTGTGCGACATGTTTCAGCAGTACGTAACTGCTTGATTCATGGAGAATAAATTATTTAGCTGTTCTAACATAAATGTAGGCTATAGTTTTCGTTCATGCTTAAACGCACATGAAAGAAACTGTTTTTATTACTTAACCTGACTTCAGTAAACTGACTGTATATAATCTTTATTGGCCGCTTGATGGAGCTAGTTTCAAGATATAAATTAGCTTTAGCTGCGTGTGCCACGTAAGAAATTTGAAGCTTCACATATGTGTCACGTGCTTTCTCGTGTCACTGCAACAAATTTGTTGATACGAGAACCTTCGTAAAGACAATGTACTAGTTCGTCCTTTCTCGCACAAATATGCATATGACAAAGGCCTGCATGCGCTTTTCTATTAGTTGCGAATTTCTCAGGGCATGATAGTCAAAGGCGTGTTTCAAGGCGAGGAGTTCGGTATTTTTTCTCAGTGTTGTGATGACCCTTTGCCTTGACTGTCTCGACGCGCGTGTTGGAACTTGTGGCTTATATTTTCCCTTCTTTATTGACTTCCTCGTTTCTCTTTAAACCCGGCACTTCACAGCAGAATTGAAAAGTTCTCCAGCACGTCGCTCACGCCAGGTTAATTATAACATGCTCGCTCTCTGTTACCGTACAGTGTTATCCAGTTTTCGCCTTTTCACGCTGTCGTCTGTAAGGTAATAATGCATATAACAAAATTTTCTTTTCTCCTATTTTTTCGCAGGTTATATAGTTACCCTAGATGTTCAGGAACAAGCACTGCACCAACTAAGATATGACTTCTCTCTTGATGGGGCTACTGGCTGTTTCTCACATGAATAAAGATAGATGCCAAAACATTCTGCTTTTTCTCTTTTCCTTGGGGACTTTTACGCAAGCAAAAGGTCACACAACGTTAACAATTCTGTGACCTAAAACGTTTTGTGAAGCAGTTGTGAAATTCTGTGTCTGTGTGCGTTGGCAACGTCAACAAATCGCACCGCGGGGAGCCCTGGTGAACCGTTTCGGCCAGTCGTCGGCGCGCCTTGTAAGTTGTCGTAGATGCTATGTGTCATTCATTAGGAGGTATTCACGCGACGTCATTCACAAGGGGCGCTATAGCAAGGTAGTGGCCATACCTGTGCTCGCTTCTATGTACCTGATTTTAAGCTGTGCAACCGTTGTTCTGTTAAATGTTAGGACGTGCACTTTACTGCCATCATTTGTGTAGCTCGGACATACATTTAGGCATTTGTCACTTCAATAAGCATCTGATTTTAACATTTGTCATTGTTCTTTTGTTTAATGTTTGTACATAGCTAGGTTTATACTGCCACCATTTATAAGCTTGTTCGCGGGGAACTGATGTTTGCATCAAAATTGCTGCCTTTGCTCTGTATTTTGCTTCATTACTCAGATCAGTGATTATGTTCTATCAAATTGGAATAGGTTATGGGGGGCAGCGCTTGTGCAACTGATTTCCTGTTGATTGTCGCTTTTGCACATCTAGTGTGTGTAAAAAAACAAACTGCGCACGAAATTTGCGATAAACCTTCCTAGCCAGTTAAGTTCATTCTACCTTGCTACTCGAGTCGTATCACTTTTGTACAATAGTCTATACATACGAGCTTATTGCAGAATGTATAAATCCAGGCAGCTCTGCTCTGCTTCTCCTGCTGTGAACAGTGGTCCTACTAGACTTGCGTGTTTTTGATGGCCGTTCTTGTAATTTCACTTGTGATATAACAAAAATATTGTCGCTGTACTCGTGCCTCCCGCATCATTTAAGTGCGAATAACCTGCCGGCAGCCACTCGTTCTTCTCCCCCGAATAAGTACCAGAAAGAGAGCGCATATTCGGGAGAGGGGAAATACAAAACTAGGAGCATGGGAAAGGGAAACAATGTAAGTGAGAAGAAACATAAAATGAAAACGGACATTACAATCCGGATTGTAGAAAGTTTCTATCCCTACTTTTTTAAGGCTTGTAGTGGTCGTCGAGTATCTCCTTGGAAGAACAGATTTTTGTGACCTCTTAAAAGAAGGATTCTAGAACCTCTACAATCCTTCTACAGGCCGGACATTAGCGGAGATAGAAGACGGCTACAGTCGGATGAACGGATTTTAAGCACCCGTTAGAAGACGTCCGTTTTGGATTGGCCAATCCGCTTCGTAGCAGTTTAAAATCGCTTTTGTGCTACCTGGGATGTCACAAACGGTGATCGTTATCCTATTCCTCTGGAGTCGAGCAACGCTCGACATAGCTTGTCAACTCATAGGAGTACATATGTATTGTTTATTACATTTTATGAAAGCTGATACCAAACACTGCAACCACAATTGTTGTCATAACATCATGCCTACATAGGGTCTTTTTCATAAGCAATTTCAAGCAAATGTGCGGCTCTGCATTAGAATACTAGACTGCGATGCAAAATGCGTGGCTTCAAGTTCGGCTCAAACTGGGATTATTATTTGCATCCATCAAAATTTTCGTTCACTGATAATGCCACCGATGCTGGTACCGGATTTGCTTTGGCACATGCTCCTTAACGCTATCGTGTTATTATTTGCAATGTCTATTCTCACCGTTTCTCGGCTGACATAAACAATGAATCAATCCCCTGTGACACACACCCCGCATTACACGAACCGTAGTTTGTGCTATGCGCATGTGAAAAAGGCGTTTCATGAAGCAATAAGTGACAGCCATGTCACGTTATTCATGTCATGACCTGTCAGGTTCGTCATTGTTGATGCCCTCCAATGCCAAATTTGGTATATACCAAGTGAAGCAGGTGACCATGAAAGCGCCCAGACGTAAGCAGCTGATATATATATAGATAGGTAGATAGAAACGGACAAAATGTCTTTGGTTCGCTAAAAAATGCTTCACATAAGTTAAAGGAATCTGCGTACCAGAGGCTAATTCCTATACAAGGTTCTAATCGCTGGTCATCGTAGCTTGCCTATGCCTAGCACTTGCATCGTGACACTGCAAGCGCTGGACACAAACATTGCCCCATTCAAAAGCTCAAACATCCTGCGTGACCCGAAGCCAGCACAAACCTTCGGAGCCCCTATTTGAAACCTCTGATGAAAAGCCTCGCATGGCATTTAACCCAATTACCACCACTGTACATTAACCTACATACAGATATATGCAGCCACACATGATCATCTATCAAAATAATATTACTAATGCACACTGCTATGCAAGAAATAACAATGCTAAGCACACGCAAGGGTTATGTTTGCCTATACATCTTTAAGTGGACAAGACAACAATAAACAGAGATGAGCCATTATCACCTGGAGGGTGATTCCACGAGAAGATCAAACATGCATGTTCCGTCAATGTTTTTGTTTTGTCTGGGTTTTTTATATGTTATGCAGGCACATTCAAAGTGCACGGAACCGAAAATTTTGCTTCCGAAAAACTCTCCGAGAGCGAGAAAAAAATATTTGAAAGTGGCAGCGCGGGCGTGTTGCTTTTGCTCACCACAATATTTTTGGATTTCGCGGTTGAATTTAATGTGAACTATAAACGTGGCGTCGAAAATTTTTTTGTGTTGGTTTTAATAGGCAATACTGTGAACTACATCCGTGCTTTCTCGATGCTGTCCTCCAAACGGAAAAAATGTAAAAAAATGGCACGCATGGCCCAAATCGAAAATGTTTGCTAAGCTTGATGCGTCTTCGCCCGTTTGCTATTTTACACAGGAACTTCAAAACTGTGTCACGTATATAAAAAAGGCTTTGAAATATTTCTGCCAAAAAACGTTTTCCTACAAGCAGAGTAAAAAAAGAAAAAAATTGTTAAAAAAGCAAGTTCTTTCAGAAAAGCCCATTTTCGAAAGCCAAAATAAAAAAAAAACCGGTCTCAATTTGGACGAAAATCTTTTATCGAAGAGCGCACGGTTTCAATATCACGGTTTCAATATCATATTTCCTCATTTGCTTTGTTAAGCCAGATATAACGGGCCAAAGTGCCGCTTGCTGTGTGTTCTCCCTTCGGTGCCTCTGATGGTTGCTATCAGCTTGCATGTGCGTAAATTTACAGTACTAATTATGTTGCTGCAGCGAAACTTCACTCTGGTGGCCTGTCTTCAGAAAATGTATTCTCAGATTTTATTTGTGTCTAGTGTGTGCGAGGGTTGGCTGCTTCCGCTCTTTAAATGACTACGCGTAGAGAGTTTGCAGCCTGCAACCTCGCTTACAAGCATGAGAAAAAGAGGTGGACGCACCTGTTCAACGTATTAATCGCTTCATGTTCCTCAAGGAAATGCTTGGTTTACCTTCATGCGGTTCTCAGATGTAGACAGGTTTCCATAAGACGCGTAAGACAATGCCTGGAAGGAGCACTGGTAAAATCTTGTCCGCATAGAATGCAGGAAAGTTTCAGTAATCAGGTCACGCGGCTGTGTTCAGCTGGCTACCCTAGTTCTGTCGTCGTTGCAGTCTCAGAAACCCTCCTTCAAAAACTGAAGGGATCAAGAAGAAACAGGCAGCCGATGGAAAAAAGGCCCATGGTTATGCCATATGTGCACAAGGTTGCTCACAACCTTAAGAATGTGGCTAACAGGTACAAGGTACCTATGGCGTTCTCGGCGCCCCGCAAGTTGGCGAGCCTGTGCCCACGAATTTCGACTGCACCGAGGCCCTCCCCGTGTGGGAAGAGGCACGCAAGGCCTTATGTCACCTGCTCGGTTGGCGTGGTGTACGAGATCCCGCTTAGTTGCGGTAGGGTTTACGTCGGCCAGACAGGCCGGTGCATAAATGACAGAATTAGGGAGCATGAACTTTCCGTGAAAAATAAACTTTCGGCACATTTGCCGGTGCACTGTGGTTCCTGTAAGCGTGAGCCCGGGTTTTCCAGTGTTTCCGTTCTTGGAAAGAGTAATGATACATTAGCGCGTGAAATCATGGAAGCATACTACATTAAAAAGAAGAGCGATATATGTGTTAGTGACACTTCTGTTGCTCTGCGTGGTGGTGAGATTGATTTCTTCGAATCTTTTTTTTCGTTTAATTGATTTTTTTGTCATTTCTTCTGAATCTTATCGAGCGTTTTTTTGACGAGTATGTGAGGCGATGTGCGCGCGCATAGTTGCTACGGCTATAAAATTCGCTGATGTTCTGAGAATAAAGTTAGTTGCGAGTGACGCCCTTTCTGTTCTGTCTCTAATTTCTGTCTCTAATTTTCTTCCTCGAAGGTTTGCATCGATTTGTATCTCAGTAAACATGCACCAACTAGCCCAAGAAAAAGTTTTATTAAGGCAATGCCAGCAGACCTCCTGTCGCGAATATCCGCAGTTTGCAGCCTGCAACCTCAACTGACCCCACCACTATTCGCTAATCAGGAGCACCCGAGACACCGCGGGCACGTGCTTTGGGTGACTTTGCCAAACCTCGCCTTGCACACACAAAAAAAAGCATCTGTATGCAGCGACAAGCTAGCTTAATTTGTAACTACTAAATGCCACATGCCGTGTTACGGAGGTGCTTTTTCACTGCCTGCTTCCCTTCCGTTACGTGCTTTGGATGCTCTAACCATCTTATCTATTCGAAGCCCACTGTGCCTAATAACATTAATAAAAATTTATCTCAGCCGCTTCTCAGCCGTCAATATTGCTTACCGCAATCTCATGCTTTCTGCGTCGCAGATAACGTCATCCTGTATCATCTCGACCTTTACTTCAGCGTTTCACCAGCCAGAAAACGTGTGGTGCGGCATGATTAAGTGACTAGTGGCCGAAGCTGCCCAATTTATGATGTTTTTGTCGGCAATTTTGCTAAAGTGCTTTCGCACGTTGAGAACAGTAGGGATTACTGGTGGCATCAGACGTATACATTATCCTTAATTTCGACTACAAGTTGTGGCCCACACATTAATTGTCGTAGTAAAAAGCCTTTAGACAGACAAAGCCTTGGTCATAAAGCGTGAAAACATAAACAATTTGGGAAACTCATTCACGACAGCAGCGCATAAGTTAGAGAATGAGCATGGCGCTGTTCAGTGTAAATGTATCGACTTGGTCTGTTCACTGCACATGATGCGCGTGACTCATGGCTAGGGCCGAGTATTCTGTGCCAATTATTTACGTGTTCACGAGAAGAACATTGTTCAGAAAAACATTTTCGTTGCGTAAATGTTTTTCTTTTTTTTTGCCATTACTGTTTTTGTTGCCTACCTGCGGAGGCCACTGCCACATATGATGAGACTATTCGCGATGGAGGTCTGCTGGCATTGTCTACGCGTCTTATGGAAAACCTGTCTACATCTGAGGACCGCGTGGAGGTAGACCAAGCATTTCTTGAGGAACATGAAGCGATTAATACGTTGAAGAGGTGCGTCTACCTATCTTCTGATGCTTGTAGGCGAGGTTGCAGGCTGCAAACTCTGCACGCGTAGTCATTTAAAGAGCGGAAGCAGCCAACCCTCGCACACGCTAGACACACATAAAATCTGAAAATACATTTTTCCTGAAGACAGGCCACCAGAGCGAAGTTTCGCTGCAGCAACATAATTAGTATTGTAAATTTACGCACATGCAAGCTGATAGGAACCATCAAAGGCACCGAATGGAGAACACACAGCAAGGGTCACTTTGGCCCGTTATATCTGGTTAACAAAGCAAATGAGGACATATGATATTGAAACCGTGCATTGACTGACATAAGCGCTCTTCGATAAAAAAATTTTCGTCCAAATTGGAGACCGGGTTTTTTTTTATTTTGGTTTTTTGAAAATGGGCTTTTCTGAAAGAGCTTGCTTTTTTAACGATTTTTTCTTTTTTTTACGCTGCTTGTAGGAAAACGTTTTTTGGCAGAAATATTTCAAAGCCTTTTTTATATACGTGACACAGTTTTGAAGTTCCTGTGTAAAATAGCAAACGGACGATGACGCATCAAGCTTAGCAAACATTTCCGATTTGGGCCGTGTGTGCCATTTTTTATTTTTTTTTCCGTTTGGAGGACAGCATCGAGAAAGCACGGATGTAGTTCACAGTATTGCCTATTAAATCAACACAAAATATTTTCGATGCCACATTTGCAGTTCGCATTAAATTCGGCCGCGAAATCGAAAAATATTGTGGTGAGCAAAAACAAGACGCCCGCGCCGCCACATTCAAATATTTTTTTCTCGAGCTCGGAGCGTTTTTCGGAAATAAAATTTTCGGTTCCGTGTATTATGAATGTGCCCGCATAACATATAAAAAACCCAGAGAAACCAAAAATATCGACCTGACATGCATGTTCGATTTCTCATGAAATCACCCTGGAGAGTTTACACTTCATAACACACATCGAATTCTCAAAGTGAAATATTTACTAGTTACAGTGAGCCGAGTTTTGACTGCCCTACAATATAAGGTAGTTGAGAAGTATTCATTCTAAAAGACAAGGTGTGCAAACACGGACACAAGAAAGCATTCAAGACACCACAAATACCGACTAACAAGAAAATGTGCACAGAGGCGGGAAGGAAAGAAGGCAGGAAAACTTATTTGCGTGTGCCCATGCCGCAGGTGAACCTATCAATCCTGCACTTGGGGGGGGGGGGGGGGGGGGTCTACGTGAAAGATGACTGTTAAGGCATTTGATTTCATCTTTATGCAAGGTAATGGAGAGTTGGCTCAAGCATGTGCTACCACTATTATCAATATGCCATGCCTCAATCATCAGACGCATTTCATCATTCCTATACAGGTACAAAATTGAGGATTCATCGAATTTTCGCGTGTACTTACACTCGACTATGTAAAGAAAGATTAGAAGGTGAGCCTCCAGTTGCCGATCTCTAATGTCCCAATAATTTCTGGTTAATGGAACAACCCGTCTTACATAGAAGCAGCCGTTGCTGAAAGGAACCTTATACACCACACCTGTACAGTAATCAGTGAACATGTTGGGTTTTTACGAAACCGATATCGGTCTGCTTCTCGTCTTTTATCGCTCATTCTTTCTCCTGCACAGCTGAACAAATCTTACCTAGCTTACTGGCAGCCTTAAAGACAACGTCAACACCGTATCTACTTCCTACTTTCTTTAGCCTGTGAGATATGCAAGAGATGTATGCTATACCTTACTACACGCTTCTTCCTATTGCTTTCGCAGCCATGCTCGGACTCAACCGACTTCTTTAAACGTTCAGCAACAGTGGCCAATGCAACAAGAGGATTACCCACATCTAAAAGACGTGTAGCGTGTGTATTAAAGCTATCGCTTATTTGGTGCTCACATGACATCGTGAGGGCCGACTTAAGGCAAGAGATGTCTATACAGTCTTTTGCAACCGAAACTGCTCTTAAACTTCTCGTCAAAGCACTCGAAGGTTGTAAAAAATGGTATAGCGATGTCTTGCCTTAAAGGGGGTACTGACACAAAATTTCGCGGCCGAGATAGCCTGCTGGATCGATTCCCGCGTACATGCGTGTACCATCTGCAAAATATCGACAGCGAATAAAGCTTGGAAGGTATTTTATATGAATTTTGAAGTTCGCGTGCGCGATCCAGCATTATAGGCCGCACCTGGCCGGCATTGACACCCTCGGAGGTGACCCGAGGTGACCCCCCGTACTAACAAGTTATGATGACGTCGTAGCCACCATTTCTGTTTTGACGCGCTCGCCGCTGCATACCGCTGCGCTGTTGGTGACTGCTCGGCGGCTGCTCGCGAGTGTGTGGCCGCGGCCAAGAGGAGGCGCTGCCGCGGCGCACGCGTTGAAAGTTTTGTGTTTGGCGACACTACAGCTTTCCCGTTTCCTGCTCCCAAGGACTTCTTGATTTCCCTGTGCTGCCTGGTCTGCAGTGACAGGCCACAATGACGAAATCCTTCTGCGCTGTTTCCTTCTGCACGTCGTAGTCGGGATCAGGCGTATCCAGGGCCGTAACTAGAGGGGGGGTGAGGGGATACTGACACCCCCCGAAATCTTTTAATGCCTTAACTTTTCGGGGGGATACTACATTATTTACACGCCTTCACATCGACCACCAGTTGCCAATGTAGCCGTTCTATCCAAAAACACCCCCCGAAAAAAATTCCTGGGTACGGCCCTGGGCGTATCGCTGCATACGTTTCCCCGCGACGAACCTCGGCGGCAGAAGTGGATCGAGTTCGTGTGCGCTTGTGGACGTCAGGAGTATCAGGACTGGTCCCCCGTGCAGAACAGTCGCGTTTGCGGGCTCCATTTCGAGGCGCATTGCTTTAACACAAAGGCGCCGGATTTGGCGTACATGGGTCTTCCGACTCGACCCTGTGCATCGCTCACGTCTGGTGCTGTGGTGTAGCTTTTTTCGGCACCAATAACTTCAAGGGCATCACAATGTTATCAGGTGATTTAATCGAATATTGAACGTAGAAAAAGCGAACGTCCTGCAGAACATTTGTGCACGAATGTGTCGGGTCTTACCATTGTACATTGCCGACGCGAGGTTCATCGTGGTCGTCGTCGCTGGTATCGCTGCCGCTTCCCGACGAAGCACTCCTCGCCAGCGGGTCAAACCTGAAGTTATTCGCCACGTCGAAAATTCCTTTCCATCCCCGCCGCAAGAAAATCGTCGCCATCAGACGACGATGAGCCCGACGACGACAGCGAGGACGATAACGGCGACGACATCACGCAGCGTGTGTAACAAGCGAATGCAAGCAGACGATGCAGACCGCGCGGAAGTGCGTCACTGTTCTGTGCTCACGCGACCGAGCGTTTCACTCGCTAGGTGGTGATAGTTGCACCCGGCGGCTTGTCGTTTTTGGAGCTCTGTCAAACCGAAACTGAGGCTGTGTCAGTAATGAGGAGCTTGTAATTAATTATGTGTTGCGAGCTGCAGCAAACGATGTGCCGTGTTATGACTAACAGGCCCCCAGCAACACATTGCAGCAAAAAAACGCGGGGTGAAAAATTTTGTGTCAGGACTCCTTTAAGTCAGCCTTCCCAAAGTCATGTGAGCCCCAAATGAGTGATAGCTTTAATGCACAGGTTACGCACATTTCAGATGTAGATTATCCTCTTGTTGCAGTGGCCACTGTTGCTGAACGTTTAAAAAAGTCTTAAGTCCAAGCATGGCTGCAGAAACCGATAGGAAGAAGCGTGTCGTAGGTTTACCATACATTCATTGCGTATCTCACAGGCTAAAGAAAGTAGGAAGTAGATAAGGCATGGATGTTGTCTTTATGGCTGCCAATAAGCTAGGTAAGGTTTGTGCCACCGTGCAGAGAAAGAATGAGCAAGTAAATGGCAAATGGACCGACGTTTCTTTCGTAAAACACACCAACCAGTACACCAGCCGTACAGGTGTGGTGTATAAGGTTCCTCCCAGCTGCGGTCGCTTCTATGTAGGACAGACGGGTCGCTGCATTAACCAGGGATTATTGGAACATAAGAGATCGCTAATCGGATGCTCACCTTCTAATCTTTCTTTACATTGTTGAGTGTAAGTACACACGAAAATTCGATGAATGCGCAATTTTATACCTGCATAGGAATGGCGAAACGCACCTGATGATTGAGGCATGGCATATCAATAATAGTGGTACACATGCATGAACCAATTGTCGGTTAATTTTTATAAGGATGAAATCAAACGCTTGAACTGTTATCTTTCATGTAGACCCCACACGTCCCGGATTGATAGCTTCGCCTGTTGCACAGCATGAGCAAATAAGTTTTTGTGCGTTCTTTCCTTTCTACGTTTGCACACATTTCATGTGGTTAGTTGGTTTTTGTGGTGTCTTGACTTCTTTCTGTTGTCCGTGTTAGCACGCCCTGTCTTTTAGATCAAATGACCTCAGGCGTCTCTTAATTGACCTTTACATAGGATGCCTTTTCTCGAATAGAGCTGCTTGTTCAAGGTAATTTTCTCATAATGAATAAGAAGCAAGATACTGACCTCAAAACAAATTCGAGTGTGGCCCTCGCACATGCAGCGTACTTGATGTCTGAGCAGTAGCAGACAGCAAACAGGCGCTCAACAGTCAGCCTCAAGGTGAGGTTTGGCATGATGAGCTCCTTAACAGCATGCAGGTGACAGGTAAATTCGAAGATGGACTGACCTGGAAGAAAGCAAATTAGCAATGAGAAAAAAAATATTCGTATGTTTACACATGCTGAGCTGTGTTACACATGTATTCTGTAGAAGTTAATAAAATGATTTTAGTGAAGTCTGACAGGCGGATCAGCCAACAGATGCAACTAGAAGCGGGGCTGTAAAAATAAAAGATGAATACGAATGTCAGGCTACGATGGCTCAGAACACTTAAAGCAGGGTCCTTAAATAGTTTGCTGATCTTCAATCTTCTATGTCATGCTATGGCCGAACTTCATACGCTACTCAAAGCTGCTACAGCGTGGCACCATGCACTGTGTCACTGAGAGCATTGTTTGTGTACTGAAACACTTGTTCAGTGCGAGACAAGCTGACAGTCAAAGCACATCTTGTACATGTGCTGCGCTATTCTTTGAGAGACGTGGAGTATTATGGGGTTGGGGGGGACGACAATGCTATGCCCATGCTAGGAGCTAGTAGGCCATTCCGCTTACAGGGAAACAGCCAAAATGTGTTTGGGGAAGGGGAAACAAAGAGCACCACGAGAAATGAAAGCAGGTAATATTGCTGTTAAACAGAAGTGATTTAAACTTTGAACCGAAGTATATGTGTCTGAGCACAAAACCATATGAGGCCACATCATCACTGCTTATGATACCGATAACAGCGATGCTAGGTGAGAGAAGACGACAGTGAGGCCTGTTCATTCTTTGCTTCTTTTATCGGTGCCATGCTTTCAACAAAATTATTCATTACTCGAGACTTTCTGCTGACCAAATGCCACTTTTTTCCCAAAATAAATAAAATGCCATTGTAAAAGCATAAGGAGAGATTAAGTGCTGCAACTTCTTTACCGCGTTTTGATGACCACATGTAAAGCATTAGGAACATTTTAGGCGTTTATAGGCACATCTTTGTTCTTCACCTATCATCATCATCATGTACGTGGAGTTCTATGTCGCCAGTTGCAGGGTAATTTAGCTGGACTTTGATTTGGCTGGACTGTGGACCTAATAAAAGTCCACAATGAACGGTTTGTTATGCATTACGAACTAAAATACCTAGTCTCATTGCTTCTGCGTTGGAACCATAGGCACCGTTAACAGGTGTTTAGCTTATGACGTTTTTATAAAAGACCAGCTGCTGATAATTTGTGGGGTTTTACATGCCAAAACTACATAACGAGGCACACCGTAGTGGAGGGCTCCATCGAATTTCGATTACTTGGGTGCTTTAATTTGCTCTAACATTGCGCAGTACATAGATCTCACGGCCATGACGGTCTCTTTTCACCTTTGTCAAAATGTGACCGCTGTGGCCAGGACCAAAGAGGAATATTTTGGACAGCAGCCACGCAGTGTAACTTTGCCGTAACCACTAACACAACACAAAGCGACAGACCACTTGCTCAATTACCTAATCACAATGCCGTTTCAATTGTGAAAGTCATAAATGCTCATGGTAACCTTCATCCTATGCTAATGGCAGCAATGAAGACATTTAGCTGTGAGGTTTGTCTTACATTTATTCTACCTAAATCTGATTTTGAAATGACATCACATCACTGAAAAATTTAAAGCACACGGAGCAGCTCGGGTCCCTTTTCTTGGTCATTAGATGAAAGCATTCTGGTGAAGTAACGAAAAGTGAACACTTGTGCTAAGCAAATGATTTGGAGCTTTGAGCAAACCATAATTGGTAGTTAGTTGCCAAATAATGTGAATGCAACAGCACACGTTTGCATAGCTCTTTCTACAAATGATACCGCTGTGGCTTTGTTGTGAACCTCTTTCTACAAATAATACTGGCGTTTTGTTGTGAACATGCAGTGCTTAATTTTAGGCAAATATTAAGCGTAGGAACTTATGCAAGCGTTAAGACAAACACTCGCCAGGCTATGGCGGCGCACCACTTTGAGAAAGAAAAAAAGAAGTCTGGAACCTGTATGTTTTGAGCAGCTTTTTTTTTTTTGCCTTGGTGATCATCTAAAAAAATAGTTGCTCAGGAAGTAATGTATGCATGTTGGTATTAAATGTGAAGCATTTCTTTGTGGATTGCAGGCACTTTGAGCGTTTCTATCTACATATCTATCTAGCCGCCAACGTCTGGGTGCTCTCGTGATCGCCTCTTTAACTTGGTGTAAACCAAAATTGGCAGGGAAGGGTAAGAGTTTGGGGAATACGACTGTCTGGTCACGACATGAATATCATGAAAATCTTTTAGCATACGTCGTCAAACCCTTTCCTCCGTACACGTGTGGCTTACACCTGTATACCACGGGCCGTGGTACGTGGGTATGAGCCACAGGAAATTGACAGTTTATATCTGCCCCAGAACAGTGAGTACAGATGTAAGGAACTTAGATGTGAGAGCGTTAAGAGAAACTGACATCGGCAGCATAGACCCGACGAATGCAAAGATAAAAAATCAGGATCTCAGCAGGAATTGAACCCAAGCATTCTGCACAGCAATCAGCTATTGTACCACAGTGCCATGTCAGGTCTTCAAACTGCTTCGGAAAAAGACAACATGCAGGCGTAAGGTCGGTGCAACTTCAATTGTGATTCTAGTTCTGGCTATCTCATTTTATAACAAAGCAATAAACATTTCATATGTAAACCTACGACACAGGCGTCTTGCTGAGTTAACGTCAATTTTGGTTCCAATGCTTACTCCACTTTAATAGCAGTCTAATAAACATTACATATGTATTCCCATGATTCTGCAAGCTATATTCGAGCGTTGCTCGTCCCCGGGGGAATACGCTAACGAAAGTTGCGTGTTATTTTCACATCATCCCACCGTAAGGCACGCTTCGTTTCTATAATACGGACGCCTGTGCTTTAACGTGAGTGATGACGTTATGTCAGACTCATTGTAGTCACTAGTAGGCGCCAGTGTAGTGGACTTACCTGGTAAGGCCACGATATGCCCACAACTATTGCACTTAACGTCGATCCACTTCGTACCTCTTGCCTCAAAGCATTAAAAAATCAGCATACGCTTCTGTATTACACTTTGTGTAAAGAACATCACAGACTAATACAAGAACAACATTTCAGTCTACCACAGCTGGTGCTGGTAGTGATCACTCTAGTGGTGGCGTCTATACGAAACTATAAACAACCAGTCCTCACATTTGCATGTTTTCTAGATACGTGAGTGCGTATGAAACTTCGACATATGTGTACTGAGTACATACTACATTTATCCACCTCATAACATAATGTTCATTTTGAAAAAGTGCCACACAGCAAACTTCGTGATGCATGCTTCGCATATAATTGATTCCCATGGTACCCGAGATCTGCCGAATTTTTTAAACAGTAGCAATGTGCACTTAAGCGACTGTTTTAGATGTTTAGAAAGTTTGATAAACAAAACTCTATCGCACACGAACACACTACACATATGCTACTCTTTAACTGAAGCGCGTGCCTGAACACGACTTTGTTCAAAATCTCTTGAACCAACTGGGATGCATTTACTTTGTTTTTTAAATAATGCACCATTTTATGTACACCAGTTTTTATGAGGGTCTATTTCCAATTTGGCACCCACAGTCCTGCTGGCAGTCAGCTTCCAAACATAATCACTTTCAATTAGGATATCAAGCGGTGACCACAGTGGCAATAGGCCGAAGATAGAATACTATAATGATTTTAATTAGCAAGTGGTGACATGTGCCATGCAGTTGTTAAGAGAATTACAGGGCCTTAGCAATTATTTGCTTTTTATATATGATAAACACTTGAAAATGTGGGCTCAGTTCATCTTTTAAAAAAAATTATACTTTAAAAAGGCTCAGAAAGCTCACCAAGAGCTGTGTTACTTCATGCACTTTTATCGACATCTGTAAAGCACAAAGCGTCACCTTCAAATGTTCTTTTGAGCCAACAAAGACCACTGCAAAACCATATCTGGTATACAAAGTGTAAAATTACTGCGTGCTTTATTTCTATAACTAGCAATGTTTGAATACACTTGCCTGAAATCCCCCTCCCCATTGCACACTGTCAATGTGTGGGTGTCGCTCTCGGTGCTTTCCACTTTGCAGCTGAATGCTTCTTCGTGGTTTTCCATTCAATCTAGTCGATAGACCTGCAAGAAGCAGAGTTCACATTTGTTATATTTTGCATAGGTATGAAACGCACATACATTACAGACTTTGCCATACGTGCTTGCCATATTCAGACTCCCTATGGAGAGGCGAGCACGTGGATTTAAATCTTGCTTAAAAAGTGCGAAGCGCATAGACATGAGTACCAATATAACCATTTACTCTGTAGCTAAATATTCTGCGTCAAGTTTACTATTGATTGCTGAGGTTTAATGTGCCAAAAGCCCAACATGATTGTGAAGCATGGCGTAATGAAGGGTTCCAGATAATCTCGACCACCTGGGGTTCCTGGCCAAGACCGAACCTGCATCTTTCGGGTCAGCAGCCAAGTACCGTTACCCTAAGCTTCTGCCGCTTGTCATCAAGTTTATTTTTTCTCTCTGTAGGCCAAAGGTAGAATACATAAACAAGACTAACATAAGCAAAAAAATGGCATTTAATGGGATTAATCACACCGGATGTGCAAGGCTTGTTAATAAAGGGAAAATGGACAACCACCCGTTTGTAGCACGAAGCCACAAGGAAATCCGTAAAGATTTCTCAGAAAGAAAAGCTTCTTAGTTGCCGAAAAATTCAACCTGGTCTGGGACGAATTTTTCGGCAACTAAAGAAGCTTTTTCTTTCTGAGAAATCCTTACAGATTTCCTTGTGGCTTCGTGCTACAAATTTTCTTTATTAACCCTTCCGCCACCTTGCGGGATTCCGCAAAACTCATTTGCAAGGCTTGTTAAGATGAGAAGCAGCAGCAATGTGTGGCCATTTAAAACTACTTAGCCAGAATAAGGAGCTACACAAAGCAATCAGGATGGCTTTGGTACACTCATAAAAAAATGAGGGTTGAAAAGTATGGCAAGGAAAAGGCAGTATGCCCTTCCTAGTTTTTTACTTCAATTGGAGTGTATTATAAGTAGAGGCCGGATTTTTAGGCAATAAAAAATCGTGTTTTAGGCGCCAAAAATAGGCAGGAAAAACACAGTTTTAGGCCCCCAAAATCGTAAATATAGGCACAATAAATTTTTACAAAACCTCAAATTTTCGAATAAGAACGTGCGCGACATGGTGTACGACAGGAAAGCAAACAAATGTTATATTTTATGATTGTACAAAGGCGTTAATGATTTAACATAGCCATGCAATGGTCGCTTTTCGGGCACGGTTTCCAGAACTGGGAAGGGCAGCACAGGATTCAATAGCCAGACCGCTAAAAGGCCAGAAGGGTCTGTTAGGCTTGTATTGGCCGGGTCTAATAGCGCAGAGTCAATTTCTCCTCTTTGTGTGAACACCATAAAGGACTCCTTACCAAGTTTGAGCGTTTCGAGCTAGAAGTGTAATGCATGCATTGCGCTACTCATCACGTCTGCCAAGATTTGCAACGCTACGCTCTCCGGAAGGAAGTGAAATGTCAGACTGAATGCCCCGTGTCTTATATCTCACGGGCGCGCGCACCAACGTGGGGGAGGTCAAGTTCAACAAGGAATGGTCCCGTGTATGTCACAGTAGTACATGAAACTACGAGAATTATTCGAGGCTACATGTGTAATTTGTGCAACTGTTGCTTGAATAGAAGAATGAAAGTTAAATATTAAAACATACAAACGGAATGTGTGCGCACTTTTCTTTAGTTTTTTTCTTCGAATCGAGAGCGATGCGAGACTTAGCTGCCTATATTTCTTTTGTGTTCGTGTTCTCGCCGTTCCCGCGTCGTGCCGGCGCCAGCCCTGACAACACTTAGCATGTTTTTGGTGCATTGTTCCTTACAGCAGTTCCAGCTGTGCGACGCGCTGTGTCGTAGTAAGGATACAGGATCCATGTCAGCCACTCCAAACGCATAGACAGATCCATCCCACAGAAACAGGCAGTACACTATAGAGCGAACGCCGAAACGATACAACACCGCTTGTGCGCACGACCTGGCTTGGGCATGTCATGTGCACATAGTGTAATCTTGCGTGCGCATGGCGTGTTGATGCGTCAACGTCGTGTGATCTTCCGGCTACGAGTTTCTCTGATACCGAAGAGGGCAGGGAAGGAATTTGGCTTGCGAGTGGCAAATGTGTCAAGCTCATCTACCGGCATCATGCTTTCGCGGCTCGTAATGAACCAATTAAAAAGTTCTTGTGGTACAAAGCTCTTCATTGGGCACGCGAACACTTCCAGTATCTGACTAAAATTTCTAATGTGATCTGGTGAAGCGCCCTTTAAGAGTGAATTACAAACGAAACAAAAGCCATGTGCACATCTGTTTTTTTTTACCTACTTTCTATTTTCCCCTGACGGCACTCCATGGTTTCGCATTCGCTCTCCATATTCCTGCTGCTGCGCGCAGGCACCTCCTGTTTTCTGCCCCCCCACCACGCCCAAGTCTTCAAGGAGGTGCTTCAATTCCATGGGAACACTGGACTGGAAAACCAGCGGTAAAAGCCGCCCGCCACGTCCCCGGCCATAGACGCCACTCTCCTCTTCTTCCCCTCTCCTCTTCCCGCCTTCCCGCCTGGGACGCGCTCCCATTTAGGGTTGCAGAAATAGCGTCCTTTCCTCTCCCCTGCTCCAACCGCTCGCGCCATGTCAGTGCGGTGGGGGTAAGGTGGCCGGCGCGTCCGATTTCACTGCTGCTACCTGTTGCTTCCCGGATGTTTGTTGAACTAGGGAACTATATGTTGTTGCACCCCATAAAGTTCCGAAACGTCAATTTTGTCCGGTAACATGAATTACGGTCTCAAACTGTACTCGAAAGCAAAATTTGAGGCTAAATGGCGTTCATATAGGCACCAATTTTGAAAATAGTCATTTATGGGCACTTATAGACATTTAGGCACAAACCCCAAAAATAGGCATTTATAGGCACTATAAAAACACTATAAAAGCCCTTCTTTACCCCTAATTCATGCTCATATATCAAAGTGGCGCGATAGGAACACAAGGAAAAAAAATAGGCACTTGCCTATAATCCGGTCTCTAATTATAAGTCATTAGCATGAGCTAAGAATATATTTACAAACCTTAATTTCATCATTGCGACACATGGAATTCCACTACTTTGAGTTTTTAAAGCAGCTCAAACAGAGTATAAGGAAACAAAGGTAAGAACACCAGTTGGAACTTAGAGCTCACACTGTCATGTTGTAAGTGGTTATTAATGGAAAGTGGAAGAGAAAAGTGCCAGCTCGTAACTGTCTCTATTAACTGAGGTCACCTCAACGAGCTGGCACAGGGAGAGGGAATGGGGAGGGAAAGGACAGGAGAGGAGAAAAGTGGGAGAGGATGTAATTTAGGAGCGGGCGAACACCCGCGAGATGCCTCCGCGCCGAAAAAAAAAAGAAAAAAAAAAACGAAAACTGGTGGCAGGGGAGAAAGCCGTCAGGCAGGCCGGCGGGGCGAAGATGAATGTAAACACACATCACGTGACGCGCCAGCTGACGCGTGAAGAGTTCGGTGCAGCAGGCAGGAGAGCTATGCCACAACCGTACGGGCCTCAAAGGCGCGTATACAGATCACAGTCATGGAAAAAGTCGAGAAGGGCGTATAGCGCCTTCCCGAGGTTTGATCCATGACCACCGGGGAATCGCAGATGGTTCAGACTCACGTGTGGCAGTCCCAGGCGGCCGTAAACACCGAGGAGCTGACGGCGTTGGTCGTCGTAGCCAGGGCACTGCAGCAGGATGTGCTCGAGGGTCTCCTCTGCCGGACACTGCGCACACGATGGACTCCCGTTGCCGGAGAGGCGGAAGAGTCGCTCCGCGGTGCGACAAGAGTCGGTGCGCAGTCGTAGGAGGAAGGCCCGGGCACGCCTGCTGAGTCCAGTCCTCGGTAGCGGCCGTGGGGGATTCCCTGTGGCCACACGTGAGTCAGGGTGCAGGGCACGCACATGGCGCGCGATACACAGTTGCGCAACGTCACTCACGCGAACGAAAGCAGTGATTGGAGTGATGGGGTCGTGGGCCTCGTTGGCGAGGGTGTCCGCCGCCTCGTTGCCGCGTATCCCAACGTGCGAAGGCACCCACTGGAACACAACATCACATCCGCTGTTCAGAATCACCGCAAACTTTCGCGCAAGCCGCTGCGCAAGGGGGGTGCCGCGTTCTCCTCGCGCAAGGGCGTGAAGTGCGGCGCGCGAGTCGCACAACACTGCTGCTGAAGGTGGAAGGTGCTCGGCGAGTAGATCCGCCGCCAGATCGATCGCCGCGAGCTCAGCAGTGGTTGAGGACGCGCTGAAGGGAATCCGGCACTTCCCCTGCAGGCCAAGAGAAGGGCTGACAAACGCGGCCGCCGCCGAACCAGCCGCGGTCACCGAGCCGTCAGTGTACACAAGGACGCGGTCCGAGGTGCTCCTCGATCGTGGCCGCTGTCTCTTGTTGTAGGGCACACTGAGGGGTGCTTCTCTTGGCCCGGATGCCAGGAATCGTGGTCGTGATGGCGAGGCCGCGATCCTGATGAGGTGGCGTGGGAAGCCAGCCGGAGTCTGGTGTGTCGCGCACGACGGTGGCGTACTCCTGTGCACTTGCGCCCATGCCAGAGTTAGGCCGCGAGAGCAGCCGGTTCGCAAGTCGCCGTCCCTCCTGTGTCCTGTACATTCTTACACGTGCCGCAACGCACCGCTCTTCGCGCGCAGCGCGAGGGACGTCTGACCTGCCTCCGCCAGTGTGGGTCCCACGGGTGAGGTGCGCGGAAGTCCGTAGAGACGGCGCACAACACTACGATGGTCTGTGTTGAGCGTGTCCCACTGCGCTGGCCTCAGTGCGACGAGCGGCACGGCGTACAGCGTCCTGGCCGTGGCGACTGCGTTGTACAGCCGCAGGGCGAGGTCCGGGGAGCAGCCCTTGCCACCGGCGAGAAGTCTGGAAGCCATGTGGGCAATTCTCTTCGAGCCCTTGCGGAAGTCGGCGACCGCAGGCTTCCAGCTGAGCCGGTGGTCGATCGTAAGGCCGAGGTACCGCACCCTGCGTTGCCACGGCAGGTGACGGCCGCGCAGCGCAGGGGTTTCGGCACCCCTGTAGCGTGCACAGGGGTCCGGGTGCACGAGAAGCGCCTCCGTCTTGGCGGTGGAGAGGACGAGGCCGATGCTGCCGATGAAGCCGTCAACTGCGTCGATGTACGCCTGAATGCTCCGGCGCACGTGGAGGCCGCGTGGTTTTGGTCCGCTCGTGAACACCGCAACGTCGTCCGCGTACACGGCCAGGCGCACCTCGTAGGCTGTGTCGCGGGGAAGATAGTCAGTGATGCGCGCGAGGGCGATGTTGAACAGAAAAGGGCTCAACACACTGCCCTGCGGCACACCAGCGTTCACAGCCCGAGGCGCACTGAGCTCACCACCAACGCGAACACGAAAAGTGCGGTCACTGAGGAATGCCCCCACGTACGCCAACATGTTCCCACACACCCGCATGTCGCGAAGAGCGTCCATGATTGCGGGGGTGTGGGAGAGAGTCAAACGCACTGCGCACATCGAACAGGACGAGGTAGCCGGCCTCACCACGGTGTTTGGCCTCCTCGAGAAGGCTGACGACGTCGGAAATCGAGTCGGCCGTGGAGCGGTGAGCGCGGAAGCCGCTCTGCTCCTCCGCCAGGAAATCGAGGGCAGCAGCAATCCACTGAAGGCGCCGAAGGGCCATTGCCTCGAAGAGTTTCCCGGCGGCCGAGGTGAGCGACACGGGCCGATACGACGCTGGTTCCGACGCCGGCTTCCCCGCTTGTGGATGGGTATTACCAGGGCTTCCTTCCACGATGATGGCAACTCTCCTGTGCGCCAGGCGGCGTTGAAAGCGTCCAGGAGTTGTGGAAGTTGGCCCTTGTCGATGTTGCGCAGCATCTGGTATGTAATCCCATCCACGCCGGGCGCTGAGCGGCGCTTGCGGGTGTCGAGGGCAGCGCGAAGCTCTCCGATCGTGAACTCCGCCGTGCACAGCTCGCCGATCATGTCAACAGTGGTAGGTGTTGGGAAGAACCGCCTGGGTGCGAACAGTTCAGGCCTCACTGGAGTTGCGAGGACAGGGGCGGTGTCTGGTGCGGTGTTGATGGATAGTCCCGCGAACGTGTCGGCAAGGAGTTCGGCGAGCTGCGCAAGCGGAGAAATGCCGAGCGCGACGGCGATGGAGAGCTCCGGAAATCGTGGGGCACGAATGCGCAGCATTGAGCGGGAAAATGCGCCACGATCGCCGCTGGTTGCGCGGATCGTCGAAGGTTCGGCAGAGACTGGACCAGCCGCGATCACGACGTTGGTGGGCGTGTCGGCGACACACCGCGTCAATGCGGTTGTACACGGTCCAGTGCTCTGCTTTATCCAGCGATCCGCTTTGCGTTGCACCAGTCGGCGAGCCGCTCGCAGGTTGAGAAGCTTGATATCCGGTGCTGGGGTGCCGGCCGGAACGCGACACACCGTCGTGGCAGCACTCGCGCACTCGGAGATGTGTTGTAACACGTCTCCCGCGACTGGCACTACAGCACACAGTTCGCGGAAGCGGGGCCAGTTCACAACACTATAACTCCTGGTGCGCTGCACTCGCGCGTGGGGTTCAAGGGCGGGGTTATCGGGTAGTGGTCCGATCCCCTGAGTGTCCGGAGAACGGCGCCACGAGTAAAAACAATCGTCCGAGACGAGGGCGAGATCAAGTGCGCTCCGCACAGCGCCGGGACGCACAAAGTCGGGCGGCCATCGTTGAGTATGTGGAAACCCGCAGTCAGCACGGCATCCATCAGGGCGCGGCCACTGGCGTTGACACGCCGACAGCCCCAAGCCGTGTGATGCGAGTTAAAGTCACCACACACCACCGATGCACCGCCAAGGCGCCCGGCAGGTCGCACAAGAAACTCGGCGTCCCACTCGCTCGGCGAGTAAACGTAAACACTCGCGACGCACGTGTCTGCTGCCCCCACGCGCACTCGCACTGCCACGCACTCGACGCCCGCGCACAGGATGTCGGAAACGTCAATGAGGACTTGAGGAGCCGTGTGTCGACGTAAACAGAGGCCCTTGCGCGACCCGAGGGGTGCGCGATGTTTGCGCAGTGAGTCTCATGACACGCAGTCTTCTCCCCCTTCTACCCCTACCCTTTGTTTCCTTTTACTCTGAGTTGTGCTAAACACTCAGATTTCATGGAGTACAAACTCGCCCATAGTGCTACTCTTGTCCACTGCTTTCTTTCTGAAGGCAGCAAGAATGCTCACAACTGCAAGTCCGCTGATGGTCTTGTCGCGACTCCATCTCGTTGCAATCATCTGAAATAAGAAAGGTAGATGCATCCGTGCCAGCTCGCGCACTTCTCATCTTCAGCGCCTCCCGTTTTTTTGCCAGCGCAGGGAAGC
>JALIZH010004430.1:0-155547 GCA_030522465.1 Rhipicephalus appendiculatus | reverse complement strand
CATGCATATTGCCAGCCCCTTGAACCATGCGCGTGTGCGCCGGAGGAAGAGAAGGAAGATCTCTCTCAGCGCGGGCTCTGAGCTGAACCGGCAGCGCTGCAACCGCTATTGTAAATATATCGTGGGAATAGTCTACAGGCTACAGTCTACCGACTCGTCATTAACGTAACAATATATTAGTGAGTCTGAATCTGAGTGGGTCCGGCTGAATTATATTTTCTTCAGTATGAGTCCGAGTCAGCCCGCTTGCAGAAAATTTTTGGTGAGTATGAGTCCGACTGAGTCCGGTGGACGAAAATATTCATGAGTCTGAGTCCGAGTGAGTTCGCTTCAGCAAAATTTTGGTTAGTCTGGTTCCTAGTGAGTGCTAAGCGAAAAACATATTTATTGAGTGATTCTGCGTCGGCGCCATTTATTTGGCCGACCTATGGTTACAAATATTTATAGCCTCATTTTATGGCATGCCTCGTCATCGTATAGATGTTCCATTTTGTAAAGCCCCCCAAAATTATTTTTAAAATTATCAAGCTGTCCATGCCCTTACATACGAGGGCATGTAAGTGGGCTATGCAGCATGTTCTGACACATGTACAATTCCAGGCCACTTTATCAAGCGGCATCGTGACCACATTGAGATTGATCTATAATTATGCACCCAATCAACGGAGAATGAGTGCAATGTTCCAGCTTCATCATTCATGTGGATTCAAAGACGACAAAGCAGCACGATTCGCTAGCCTCGAGCGCCGCTTCGCTCTCTGTTGCATAGAACCACTTTTGTCCTTAGATGCCGCTTCGGCTTTTCCGTGAATAAATGTGGCAATTGGGAAAATTTCGAGCGCCAAACAAGACATTCGCAAGTACGAGAGAGGCAGGACGGGCGCTTGTGAATGCATTGTTTTCCGCTCAAAAATTTCCCAATAGCTATGCACCAGATCGCCGAATTTCAAGCTTTATTAAAAATGTAGCGACGACACAGACCATCGGCTTTCGTCATGTCATTCGCTAAGAATTAAACAGCGGCTGAGTTATTTAAAGTGGCTAGATAAAGCTTGCCCCCCGTGTAACCTTGAAAGTTGTAGCGACCGGATCTCAAGGAGGAAGAGGGTAGAAACGCAGCATTCATACCATACGCGACGCTTCATCACTCGCAAAAACAAATTTCTTCGAGCTGTAATGTGGTCAAAGAATTCTGTTACCTCTCGACAATTCGAGAAGCTTTTAAACTTTAACGACCTAAGCAGCGTGGAGAGTTGGGCGAGTTGGTGCGAGTTCATTCTGGTCGAACTGCGCAGTGGGACGAGACGCGAAGAGAAGGCGAGACAGACAAGCGCAGACTAACAACTGGGTTTATTGATCGATGAAACCAGCCTTTTTAACAGCCTCAGCCCATATGACACGTCCCCCCTAGGGGCTAACAAATGAACCGCTAAAAGCCATGAAAACAAGCGCGTTAAGGAGTTATCAATGAAACATCTGGAAAGCTATCATAAAGACACGTGACAGGCTATAAAACCATGATAAAACATGAAAAACACGATGTGCGTAAGAATGAAACTGCGCACATGGAAAAACCACGTAGACTGAGTTGGTTACCTGCATGTGGAGCAGAGATATGTATACTCTTTGTCAGTGGGAATAATCGACGGGTGGCTGATGCATCCCTCCCCTTTCCTCCTGATATGAAACGCCTCGATAATTCTGCGGCCTAATAATTTCCTTTCTTTCGACAGAACTGTCGCGTCTTTGAAAACTGCCTCGCATTCGCACTGCCGGCAGTGCGCTGGTAAATGCAAAGCTGGGGCGTTAGACAGCGATCGCTCGTGCTCCCTTAGTCACATGTTAATGCATCTTGCGCTCTCCCCTATAAACGATGACATCTTCCGATTCTAGACTCTCTTTAGGGGATATTGCTGCCATATTTTCCCAGCACGCCTGCAGTTCACTCCGTGCCGACAAAATATAGCAACACCCGTTTTTTTCGTATTTTTTATTTCATTCCTATTCAAACACCTTTCCATTCCTAGTCAGCGTTGACGCGCCGAAGCACTTTCGGTGGTCCATCAGCCGTCATTGTGTTCGTCCAGTCCACACACCAAAAAGCTTCACGGCACCGGCGTTTCCCAGGCTCGTTTCTCGTACCTTGCTTTCGAGCTCTTAATACACCCCCAAGGAATGCAAGGAGAGTACAAAACGAAGCAACGAGTTCGACAGTCTAGGCTCGGGGCCTGCAACACAAATAATATCTGTATTCTTTCAAAGGTGAACATCCGGCAGAAGTCTGCCTGGTTGGGATAACAGAACACTAGAAAACTCCAGGCAAAATTTATTTAAAGAAGCCCGACGTTTCGAAGCCTGATCGGCTTCTTATTCAGGAGTGAGAAGGCCCGAGATGTGCAACGCCTTCTTGCCAGGCGTGATGGTTTGCCGTGAGTCGTCGCAAGCCCTGGCAGTAGAGGGAGGGCAGTGCCCCCCGTGGTGTGGTTGATGTTTCCCACTGTCTGCTCAATGTACCAGGATTCGAGGAGGGGACGCCGGCGAAGGTTCCTTTCTTTTTCCAAAATGACCGCGCCGTCGGGCGGGTATGGTGGTCAAACCGCTCGCAATGCTCTGTCACTGCGCTCCGTCCGCTGTTCAAGTGATGGAGTTCATTCTTGTGCTGCCGCATTCTTTCTTGGAGGTTCTTGGTTTCCTCAGTGTACTAAGCGGGGCAGTCGGCGCACGTGATCCAGTACACGATGCCCTGCGCTTTTTCAGCAGGTGCGCTGTGCCGATGGTTGAAACTGCCGATGGTGGTGGATGGCTTGTGGGCAACGTCGAACCCTGCCTTTCTTAGTATACGGGCTATTGCTTCGCTGGCACGTGCAATGAAGGGGATCGACACGCGGCGTCGTTGCGGCGCCATTGGTGTCACGTTTCCCCCCGTCCTTTCTCTTACGGAGGGCTCTACGAATAAACGCCTTTGTATAGCCGCTGTTGCAGAGGTCACGAAATATTTTCTCCCTCTCTTCTATCCACTGCTGTGGCGACAATTGGTGATTTTGGTTGGAGTTTTATATTTTCTTTAGTCTTCTGTATCCTCGCCCGAGAAAGGTGATTTCGAACATTTTTGCTCATGGAAATGATCATGAATATGTACTTACGTGGTTCATTTTCGGGGGAAGTTTGCAGTACTGATTTGGGAGGTTGGTGATGTTCGCTAAAACCCACCGCACCCACAGCTGGCGAGCACAAAACAAAGCTTAGCCGATGGTCATTAAAAGGCATGGAGATAGCACAGCGAGATGGAACATGGAGTGCTGCTAAAGTCATTGCGGCAACCATTATTTTTACCACCATCGCCACTTCCAGTCGTACATTACAGCCCCCCACCCCAGCCTCGAAACATCTTTTTGGACGCTCGCTCTGCGTGGAAGGGGGGGGGGGGGGTGTAAAGGAGCACTGACGCAAAAAAAAATGTTGCATCTTGTTTTTTCTTTTGCAACAGGTAGCTAACTACCCACTTATTCTGGCTGGAACGCTCGCTTGCTCTAGCGCGCGACGGTTAATTATTTGGAGACAATTTTATAGCGTTCAGTCAAAGTCTCCGTTCCACAGAACGCTGAGTGAGGCGGAACCAAGAGGGGTTTTCGCATGTTGAAAGGGAAAGCTGGGTTTTCGTGTAAACATAGCTGGCTGCGTGAACGCACAAAACCGCGTGCACATGAAGCACCGCGTTGACAACTCTCTTCAACGAAGGTTTCCAGGTGCTGCTATAATATCCACTCAGACGTTGTAAATATGCGTGACCCCCCAAAAAAAGCACTGCCGCGGCTAGGACATCAGCTTTTGTACTCCCGTTCAAGTCTGCCCCATCTTTCCGTTGAAATGGTCCGCTAGGAGAGAGCGCTCCGAGGATCATGGCAGCCAACACAAAACTTGTGACGCAGCGGGTGGTTGGTTGTTTACACAATAAACGAAGGCACGTTTAGCTGCAGTAGGGCGATACGAAATTTAAAATAGATTTTAAATACGCTTTAGGCTATATTATCTGTTGATATTTTGTAGATGATGCGCGTGTGTATACACAAATCGATCCCACATGTTATCTCGCCTTGAAAAGTTTGTTTCAGTACTTCTTTAATGGGAAAGATACAGGGTGGGGGGGGGGGGGGGTGAGTATGCGCTGGTATGAAGATAAGGAGCGGTCTCAGAAATATACGAGACTCGAGCACTGCTCTCCACCCCTCACCCCCCTCCTTGCATCCTTCAAGAATGCAGTTTTTGAAGGACAGAAAAAAAAAGCGCATGTCCTGCCTTCATTTCACCCCTTTTGTATTCGTTGTAGCACCGACTTTCGATCATAAGTCGCTGAGCAGTGTCCCCTCATGGGAGACAAATTAGCGCATTTCTCATATGTTTCATGATTCACTAGATGTCACTATGAACCCACACCAATTGCCCATCAGTCTGTTATTCTGTAAAGAAAAACAGTACGTTACGCACGAAGACGGGAAGTTCCCCTTGCCCCCCATTTACCCGATGAAAAGAGGCTCCTTAATTATTCATTCAATAGTACCCTCAAGGCCCGAAGGCATTACAGAGGGGAGCTGTGCATTTGAGAATGCATAAGAGAGTAGCAGTTACATCGAAGTAAAAAATACCGGCAGATCCCACGCACTGTGGGAATCGATGTAATGTGAAGCAGCCAGCAAGGAGCAAATCGTGCTGTACATAATATGCATGTCATGATTTACACGTTAGGACCTGTCATACAGTCAAGTCGCGCTGTACGAATTTTGGTGTATATAAAGCTAGGAAACCGGGAGCGTGGCACGTAAATGACGTTGTAAATTACATGCATGTCAAGATTTTCATGTTACCACCTGCCACTTATGTTCGTTATACAGTCACGTCCCGCAATACCAATTTTGGTGTATATCAAGCTAGCGAAACGGCCGCGAGCGTGCTGTGAGCGTGGCATGCAAATCATGGTGCACATGACATGTCATGATTTGCATATAACCACTTGTCATTTATGTTCGTCATACAGTGACGTCACGCAATACCAAATTTCGTGTATATCGAGCTAGAAAAACGGCCACGAGAGTGCCATAAGCGTGGAATGTAAGTCATGTTGCACATGACATATCATGATTTCCATGTTACGAATTGTCATTTATGCTCGCCATACAATCACGTCACTCAATACCAAATTTGGTGTATATCAAGCTAGCGAAACGGCCCCGAGATTGTCATGAGCGTAGCATGAAAGTCATCTTGCATATGACATGTCATGATTTCAATATTACCACTTGTTGTTCATGCTCGTCATACAGTCACGTCACTTAATACCAAATTTGGTGTATATCAAGCTAGCGAAACGGCCGTCAGCGCACCATGAGCGTGGCATGTAAATCACGTTGTACATGACATGCACTTCATGATTTGCACATTACCACCTGTCATTTATGTTGGTCATGCAGAAATGTCTCATTGTACCAATTTTCAGATATATCATGTTAAGAAAACGGCCTCAGGACGACCCCGGCCATGGCGTGTAAATCATAGTTTTCCTGACAAGTTATCCATGGTTTTCATGACATGACCACTCATTCATGTTCGTCATGCAGTCATGTTATGCCATACAAATTTCGGTATAAATTCCATTAACGATACGGTCAGGAGAGCACAAAATCGTAGGTGGCTACATAGATAGATAGATAGATAGATAGATAGATAGATAGATAGATAGATAGATAGATAGATAGATAGATAGATAGATAGATAGATAGACAGACAGATAGATAGATAGATAGATAGATAGATAGATAGATAGATAGATAGATAGATAGATAGATAGATAGATAGATAGATAGATAGATAGATAGATAGATAGATAGATAGATAGATAGATAGATAGATAGATACGCTCACAGTCGCCGAAGTTCGCTAAGAAATGCATCGCATTTAACAATACAAAGAGTAAGTTATTACGGATAGATATAACAGCGAAGCACTGAGAATAAAAAATCAAAGCATTTCCACGGGGTGAATGATGATGAGTGGGCGAAGCTCCTGAGGGGAAATCATCGGTAAAACCGTGACTGATGGACGATACCGTGACGAGGTTGTTGGAGAACCACAAACTGTCGCAGACATTGCAACTATGGCCGACAGTGTTGTCCAGGAAGTCGCGCTTGAAACGCGTGTCTGCGCTTTCGGGCAGAGCTCGCTTGAGGCGCTTGGCCGCAACTTCCCGCGCTCGCACAGCCTCGGGATCCGCCCGCCGGTGCGCGCGCTTCCTCACCGATTCTCGGGCCCTCACGTTTTCTGGATCCGCTTCGCGCCGCAGCCGTGCAACTTCGGCCTCGCGGGCTCGAACGTCGGGATCTTCGCGGCGTCGCCGTGCAGCTTCGGCCTCGCGGGCCCTCACAGTGTCTAGATCGGCCTCGCGGCGTCGCCGTGCAGCTTCGGCCTCGCGGGCCCTCACAGTGTCCAGATCGGCCTCGCGGCGTCGCCGTGCAGCTTCGGCCTCGCGGGCTCTCACATCCGGATTCTGTGTGCGAGCGCGCGCTGCCGCCGCTTTCCGTGCGCTCCACTCCGCAGCCTTGTCTTCCATACGGCGCAGCGACTCCGAGCGAAAGAGAAAGCGCGCCCCTTCGAACTACATCGAAACATCTCGAACGATCGAAACCATCCAATGAGGATGGATGGATGGATGCTATGAGCGCCCCTTTATAACGGGGCGGTGACATGTCCCCACCAGGCTCGAAAAAAAGGGGGGGGGGGGGGGCAACTTTCCTGTTTCATGTTGGCCTAATGAGTTATCTACATTGATTAAATCTATGTTTTTATACCAAAAAAATATAAATTCACGGTCCATCTCTCTGCCTCTTAAGGCAGAATGACCTTATTTTTCCCCATTGTTTATTTTTGTACTTTATCTCTACTTTTCTGCCACCAATACTCTAACCGTCTCTTACTTATTTCTACCGCGGACGTGTACAGCTTTCCATTTTTGTCCCTAAAACCCAAGGCTTCATGTTGACTCGTGCCCACACGTATACCTGGGTGAATATCGCCACATTCAATCAGTACATGTTCCATCGTTTCCTTAGTTCCCCCCACAGCATGTACATTGTTCTTCTTCGTTACTGAATCTCGCTTTATAACTACGCGTTCTAAGGTAGCCCGACCTCGCTTCAAACAGTAAAGCGCTTCCCCTTGAATTATCATAAAACCTCTCCCTCCTTATTTCGTTTTTTCCCTTTCGGTAGTCACTGAGAGCCGGCTTCTTTTCCATCGCTGTCATCCAAGAAGACCTCTCCGCCTCTCTGACCTTCCGCTTAATGCTCCTTGTTGCCATATCGCCCGCACTGCTAGCCGTATATTTACTGGTGAGCCTCCCAGTTCTTTTTCTACACTGCGTGTCAACGCTTTTTCTATACAAATACCTGAAAACCTTCTCTGCCCATCTATTCTCCTTCATTTTCCTCAGCCTCTCTTCGAATCTCATTTTGCTCTCAGCTTCCCTCACTTCAAAGCCTGTCCATCCCATATCACCCTTTACAGCCTCATTTGTCGTCTTCCCGTGAGCGCCCAACGCGAGGCGTCCCACCGTCATTTTATTTACACCCATTACTGATTGCACCTCTGACTTTATGCACACCACTTAGTTCCCAAATGTAAGCCCCGGAACCATCACACCCTTCCACAGCCCTCCAAGCACCTCGTACCTATTGTATCCCCATAATGCTTTGTGCTTCATAATTGCAGCATTCCTCTTTCCCTTTGCTACCGATGCTTTCTCTTGTACCTCCATATATGTATCCCCCCTCATTTACCCATACTCCGAGGTACTTGTACTCGCTTATCCCTCGGTATTTCTTGGCCCTGTATTAAGACCGCATGGTCTTCGTGATCATTGAATACCATCAATCCACATTTTGTTGCACTAAATCCTAGTCCTAGAGCCTCGCATTCCCTTCCGCATACATCTGCCAATCGCTGTATGTCATCTTGACTGTCCGCAAGTAAGACAATATCATCAGCATATAATAGACCTGGAAGCTTCTGCTCAACCATCGTGCCGACCTGTTTGTGTGACAAATTAAATCCAATGTTGCTACCTTCTAGCGCTTTTTCAATCCTCACCATGTACAGCATGAATAATAGCGGGGACAAAGGACATCCCTGTCTCAGCCCCTTGCTAATTTCAACGCTGTCCTTGCTACTTATTCCTTCCCATTCTATACAAACTGTATTTTCTCGGTATATCTCCCTCAAAAGCTGTATACAGTTGTTACCTATGCCCACTTCCTTCAATATATGCCACAAAATTTCCTGATTAACGTTGCCATACGCCCCGGTGATGTCTAAATAAGCTACGTATAAGGGCCTGTTTTCTATTTTAGATATTTCTATACACTGGGTAAGAACAAACAGATTATCGTCTAACCGCCTGTCGATTCCAAATCCATTCTGAAGTTCTCCCAAAAATATCATTTTGTTCTACCCACGCTTCTATTTTTAATTTTACTGCCTGCATCGCCAACCTGTATAGCACCGATGCAATGGTTAGCGGTCTATACGAGCGAATGTTATCCTTTTCTCTCCTGCTTTTATAGATTAAGTTCATTCTACTTTTTCGACAACTGTCTGGTATTTCCCGCTCCTGTAAGCACTTTTCTACGGCTTTCAGCAGTGCTTCTGTAGTGTTATGTCCTAGTTCGCTAATGAGGCTGACGGGAAGCCCATCTAAGCCCGGAGTAGTGCGCTTAGGAATTTTTCCTTCGGCCTTCTGCCAATTGAAATTCTCTAGTACTATATCTTCGTCGGTTGCACTCCTTTGCGTACTTTTACTCATCGGGGGAATCCCCTGGGCGACCTTTTTAAACGAATCGGCTGTTAGCTTTCGGATGTAACCTAGCGCTTCATACCCTTCCAATTGATTTCCTCCTTCATCTACCATATGTTGTTGCATTGTGACAGACTTCCTACCTAGCGCTTTTAGGTGGCTCCAAAATATCCTAGGCGCGGCCTTCTTTTCGCGAATCTCTGTCATCCAGCGTTCGCTTTCACCTTTAATTTTTGCCTCGACTAATTTCTGCACAATGGATTGTTGCTCTAAATATATTTCCCATATTTGGTTGACTTCGTCCTGTGGCCGCTTCTCCTTTTTTGCCTGTCTGTGCTCCCGTGATGCCTTACGTCACTTCTCGATCGCTTCCCGGATTTCTTTGTTTCACCAACTTTTTGGCTTTCTCTTTCCTTTCCAACAAATAGTTTTCTTCTCTTTTTCCATTTTTTTCGGGATTACTTGTAGCAGCTCACTATACTTCCAGTCTTTGCCTGGTAGTTCGTCTACTTTTTCCTCGACTCTTGCGGCTATATTTGTTATTTGTTTGTCATTTAGATACGAGCTGCCAAATTTTGATTCTATGTTCTTATTTTCAGTTTTATATCCCATTTGTTATATCATGCGTTTATGATCACTACCCAAGCTGTTAATGCCTTCCTCGTGTATTCTCATCTCTCTGAGTTTGTCGTACATTCCTTCTTTCATGAGACAATAATCAATGCTCGATTGCCTGTTTCCGACTTCACACGTGATCTGCCCCTCACACTTAGGCCCCACGTTAACCCGAAGTGTTGAAATGCGCAAACAAGACAGGGACTACAAGAAGAGACGACGGCACACTGAGCGCAAACTACCAACAAAAGTTTATTTCCTGTGAACACAGTTTTTATGCATCACTCAGGCGCCACCAGGCGTGTACAAACGTACAGTCAATTTCTTAGAAAAGCGAGCTCTTTACTCGATAAGTTAACAGATGGTGTGCTGACGCATTCGGGTTCTAATCTAAGAATGTTTTCGGCTTCGATGATTTCTCTTGTCAACTTATCATTCACAGAAGCGACAACTGTGCATGCGCTGAAAACAGGTTGACAACCACATGTCTTGCAATGTATCGCAAGCCATCCGTCACGTCCATTTCTAACATTATTATTATGCTCTCTAAGCCTATCATTTATACACCTTCCAGTCTGGCATATATATGCCAATATGGCCTATGCCGAAATAATCCTTCTAGGGGACATGAACGCTCACATTCATGACCTTGACGGATATTCAGACACCAATGGCAAGTTATTGCTAGATCTCTGCGAGCAACATAGTCTTGAAATAGTTAACGCGGGGCCTAAGTGTGAGGGGCAGATCACGAGGGAAGTCGGAAACAGGCAATCGAGCATTGATTATTGTCTCATGACAGAAGGAATATATGACAAACTTAGAGAGATGAGAATAGACGAGCAAGGCCTTAACAGCTTGGGTAGTGATCATAAACGCATAACATTACAAATGGGACATAAAACTGAAAATAAGAACATAGAATCAAAGTTTGGCAGCTCGTATCTAAATGACAAATAAATAACAAATATATCCGCAAGAGTCGAGGAAAAAGTAGACGAACTACCAGGCAAAGACTGGAAGTGTAGTGAGCTGCTTCACTTAATCACGAAAGAAATGGGGAAAAAAACATGGTTGATCCCTCCGTCATAGGAATCGGTATAACACGAAAGTGAAACGTGTCGTTACAGAAGTAGTCGAATGTTTACTGCACATGGATATAGGAGAGCTTGTACAATGTCTGTTGGTGTGTTGACAGTTATAGCACCCTTTAACGTGGATGCATCCACGTTGACGCTTGATGGTACATCTGTATCCCGACGACTAACATCTATGATGAATGATTACAGAAACCCTTGTGGTCATAGATGCTTGTGCTGGCTTTACGGTGAGAGCGGAGTCATTGAAAGCGGTGTGGCAGCGAGAGGAGCGTCAATGATTGGGCGCCGAACTTGGGCTAAGGTCGCCTACTCGCGGCATGTTAGAGTTATTGAACAACGCTGCCCGACCAGAGGGAAACGCAACGCGCGCCGTTCTTCCCCGTTGGCCGGCTGCGATTTTTCGCGGGGCGAGCTAGGAACATGGCTAGGGACGCGGAGCAAGTGCAACGCGACGCACTCGCGCGTCGCTATATGGGCTGTGTTCCGACTCTGGACATCATCGTGGACAGTCTACGCTGGCAGCTTAGATGAAGGCATCGAGCCGATGTTGTCCGAGAAATGGAACGCGACTAGAAGACGTCTACGCGAAGTGACACCACCTGGTGTCGAGAAGAGAAAGCTAAGAAAAACAAAGGTAACGGTTATTTCTTTTGCTTTTTTCGTGTTCAAATGTATGAAAAATTTGACGTAGCTTACATTGAGCGCTTGGAAAAGCGTCTGATTGTGCGCAGACGACCATATCGGCGAGATCCGAGCTATCCGGCCATTTCGCTGAGCCGCCATCTTGTTTGGACAGCAAAGTAGCCGGCATCGTATTTGTCTCCGATGCTGTCTTCGCGAAGCTGTCTATTTTGCCGGCTACGTGAGAATTGGAATGGGACTTAAGATGGCCGCTGTCCACTTAGCTGTCTATTTTGCCGTCTACGCTGAGTATTGGAACATACCCATGATTCTAGTTCACTATACGCATCGCACAGCTAATTTTGGTATGGACGGATGCTACGAGTGTGAATGCTAGGCATAAGGTCGCCACCTGGCAGTGTGTCAATGCGTCGCCAAAATTGCACGTTTGCTTTTCGAAACATGCCGAATGGGACGGACGCAGAGAAACAACACTTTGAAGAAACTAAACGTGCATTTCAAGATCATAATGCATTACTTCTCTTAGCAAGAGCACTGTGAGAGGACAGTGGTAGATATAAAAGGCTTGTTTTTAAAGCCTGCAAGGTATGTGACCATGGCACAGTGGATAGCGTGCCCGGCATTTCTTGTCGCGGACCTAGAGGTCGTAGGTTCGACTCCCGTTGACGGAACTTTTTTTCTTTGTCTTCTGATCATGTGTACTTTTTTCGACGTCATTTCCGTGACGGAAATACGTCACTCAAATCTTGGTGAACCCCGGCATAAAATAGTTTCGTGTTAAAAGAGAAGAAAACTATTTGTTGGAAAGGAAAGAGAAAGCCAAAAAGTTGGTGGAACAAAGAAATCCGGGAAGCGATCGAGAAGCGACGTGAGGCATCACGAGAGCACAGACAGGCAAAAAAAGGAGAAGCGGCCACAGGACGTAGTCAACCAAATATGGAAAATATATTTAGAGCAAAAATCCATTGTGCAGAAATTAGTCGAGGCAAAAATTAAAGGTAAAAGTGAACGCTGGATGACAGAGATTCGCGAAAAGAAAAAGGCCGCGCCTGGGATATTTTGGAGCCACCAAAAAGCACTAGGTAGGAAGTCTGTCACAATGCAACAACATATGGTAGATGAAGGAGGAAATCAATTGGAATGGTATGAAGCGCTAAGATTACATCCGAAAGATAATAGCCGATTCGTTTAAAAAGGTCGCCCAGGGGATTCCCCCGATGAGTAAAAGTACGCAAAGGAGTGCAACCGACGAAGATGTAGTACTAGAGAATTTCAATTGGAAGAAGGCCGAAGGAAAAATTTCCTAAGCGCACTACTCCGGGCATAGATGGGGTTCCCGTCAGCCTCATTAACGAACTAGGACATAACACTAAAGAAGCACTGCTGAAAGCCGTAGAAAAGTGCTTACAGGAGCGGGAAATACCAGACAGTTGTCGAAAAAGTAGAATGAACTTAATCTATAAAAGCAGGAGAGAAAAGGATAACATTCGCTCGTATAGACCGCTAACCATTACATCGGTGCTATACAAGTTGGCGATGCAGGCAGTAAAATTAAAAATAGAAGCGGGGGTAGAACAAAATGATATTTTGGGAGAACTTCAGAATGGATTTGGAATTGACAGGCGGTTAGACGATAATCTGTTTGTTCTTACCCAGTGTATAGAAATATCTAAAATAGAAAACAGGCCCTTATCGTAGCTTATTTAGACATCACTGGGGCGTATGGCAACGTTAATCAGGAAATTTTGTGGCATATATTGAAGGAAGTGGGCATAGGTGACAACTGTATACAGCTTTTGAGGGAGATATACCGAGAAAATACAGTTTGTATAGAATGGGAAGGAATAAGTAGCAAGGACCGCGTTGAAATTAGCAAGGGGCTGAGACAGGGATGTCCTTTGTCCCCGCTATTATTCATGCTGTACATGGTGAGGATGGAAAAAGCGCTAGAAGGTAGCAATATTGCATTTAATTTGTCACACAAACAGGTCGGCACGGTGGTTGAGCAGAAGCTTCCAGGTCTATTATATGCTGATGATATTGTATTATTTGCGGACAGTCAAGATGATATACAGCGACTGGCAGATATAAACCTTTTCACTGAAGGCTCCCTGGGCGCCGCCATAGTGCTCTCTGGGCTGTTGTTAACATGCGTGATCCCCCCCCAAAAATGCACGCCCGAGCCTGTGACGCCGGCTTTTGTGCTCCCGTGCAACAGCCCAGAAAGAAGGGGATCCTCCTCTCCGTAAAAAAGGTCTATATGCGGAAGGGAATGCTAGGCTCTAGGACTAGGATTTAGTGCAACAAAATGTGGATTGATGGTATTCAATGATCACGAAAACCATGAGGTCTTAATACAGGGCCAAGAAATACCGAGGGTAAGCGAGTAAAAGTACCTCGGAGTGTGGGTAAATGAGGGGGGATAGATATATGGAGGTACAAGAGAAAGCATCGGTAGCAAAGGGAAAGAGGAATGCTGCGATTATGAAGCATAGAGCTTTATGGCGATACAATAGGTACGAGGTGCTTCGAGGGCTGTGGAAGGGTGTGATGGTTCCGGGGCTTACATTTGGGAACTCAGTGGTGTGCATGAAGTCAGAGGTGCAATCAGGAATGTATGTAAATCAAAGGACAGTGGGTCGCCTCGCGTTGGGCGCTCACGGGAAGACGACAAATGAGGCTGTAAAGGGTGATATGGGATGGACAGGCTTTGAAGTGAGGGAAGCTGAGAGCAAAATGAGATTCGAAGAGAGGCTGAGGAAAATGAAGGAGAATAGATGGGCGGAGAAGGTTTTCAGGTATTTGTATAGAAAAAGCGTTGACACGCAGTGGAGAAAAAGAACTAGGAGGCTCACCAGTAAATATACGGCTAGCAGTGCGGGCGATATGGCAACAAGGAGCATTAAGCGGGAGGTCAGAGAGGCGGAGAGGTCTTCTTGGATGACAGCGATGGAAAAGAAGCCGGCTCTCAGTAACTATCGAAAGGGAAAAAGCGAAATAAGGAGGGAAAGGTTTTATGATAATTCAAGGGGAAGCGCTTTACTGTTTGAAGCAAGGTCGGGTTGCCTTAGAACGCGTAGCTATAAAGCGAGATTCTGTAACGAAGAAGAACAATGTACACGCTGTGGGGGGAACTAAGGAAACGATGGAACATGTACTGATTGAGTGTGGCGATATTCACCCATGTATACGTGTGGGCATGAGTGTACATGAAGCCTTGGGTCTTAGGGACAACAATGGAAAGCTGAACACGTCCGCGATAGAAATAAGTAAGAGACGGTTAGAGTATTGGTGGCAGAAAAGTAGAGATAATGTTCAAAAATAAATAATGGGGAAAAATAAGGTCATTCCGCCTTAAGAGGCAGAGAGATGAACCGCGAATTTATATTTTTTTGGTATAATAACATAGATTTAATCAATGTAGATAAGGCATCAGGCCAACATGAAACAAGGAAGTTTTTTTTTCCCTATTTGTTTTTTCGAGCCTGGTGGCAGACATGTCACCGCCCCGTTATAAAGCATCCGCTCATAGCATCCATCCATCCATCCTCATTGGATGGTTTCGATCGTTCGAGATGTTTCGATGTAGTTCGGAGGGGCGCGCTTTCTCTTTCGCTCGGAGTCGCTGCGCCGTATGGAAGACAAGGCTGCGGAGCGGAGGGCACGGAAAGCGGCGGCAGCGCGCGCTCGCACACTGAATCCGGATGTGAGAGCCCGCGAGGCCGAAGCTGCACGGCGACGCCGCGAGGCCGAAGCTGCACGGCGACGCCGCGAGGCCGATCTAGACACTGTGAGGGCCCGCGAGGCCGGAGCTGCACGGCGACGCCGCGAAGATCCCGACGTTCGAGCCCGCGAGGCCGAAGCTGCACGGCTGCGGCGCGAAGCGGATCCAGAAAACTTGAGGGCCCGAGAATCAGCGAGGAAGCGCGCGCACCGGCGGGCGGATCCCGAGGCTGTGCGAGCGCGGGAAGTGGCGGCCAAGCGCCTCAAGCGAGCTCTGCCTGAAGGCGAAGACGCGCGTTTCAAGAGCGACTTCCTGGACAACACTTTCGGCCATAGTTGCAATGTCTGCGGCAGATTGTGGTTCTCCAACAACCTCGTCACGGTATCGTCCATCAGTCACGGTTTTACCGATGATTTCCCCTCAGGAGCTTCGCCCACTCATCATCATTCACCCCGTGGATATGCTGTGATTTTTTTCTTAAAAATGAATATTCCTGTCCTGCCTGGGGTATAGTACGATCACTCTAAAGCGCAGCCCGCGCCCCCCACCCTTCAATGCGGCATTCTTGCAATCGGCTTATGTGTAAGCAATTGGGGTTTTCTGAAAGCAGAAAATTGCCACACACTAAACAAATTCTGACCCATAAGGGTGTAAATGAGCTTGTCGCCAGACGAACACCGTTTGCACCCTATTGGGTGTTCGAAAAATGGTGCTAAGGAAGGGTGCAGAGCGCAGCACCCTTAAAAAAGGGTGCACAGCATAAAATTTCAAAGGGTGTAAGATTGCACCCTTTATAAAGGGTGCTATCGTGTGATAACACCCTTTAAAATGGGTGCTGGAAGGGTGCTCCACATCGATGTACCAATGCAGCAAAAACTTAGGATGGATGGTATAGATGGCCACAAATGTAGAATGCCCTATACTCTGTAGACAGTGCCGTGTGACAGACCACATACACTCCTAAAAAAATGGAGTGACCTACGCTCCATTTAGGGAGAAACGGTGATGTCCCCAATGTTCTTCTTTAAATGGGGTAACGTTTGTCCCTTTTGACACACAGAAACGTTCCTCCCCCGTCAAAACCAAGATGGCGCACACCAGACTAGCGTAGCGAGCAATACAATTAGGCTTAGCATGTGCACCGATTTAGCGAGTACACCTTTATGCCTTAAGCGACGCACGTTCATACTATAGAATGGCGTCTTGGCGGATAGTTGACAGTCGGGCCCATTCATGGATTGTGCAAGGACAACGGAAGGCTGATGCAGCGCATTTGCATACACGTTTATTAGTAAGTACACGTTTGCTGGTCTGCAAGACACATAGTACACACACACTCAATGAATTGAATACACAATTTATTCATTTGCATACAATATAACCCATACTATGATCACATAACCACCGCGTACGCACAGATGTGTTTACACATACCCCAATACGAAGTGCAGACGCTTAAATAGTCACTGAATTACGACCGACGTGGTGGTACAAGTATCACGTAATTTTTGGTGAACTCTTTTACATTCCATGGCTGCATCACAAGATACGCAGACGTAATTATACTGTAGCTATCCCTTAGCCAAGATCAGCAGTTACTCAAAAGCTATATAATAATGAATGTGATAATTACAGGGTTCATTAAGTTACCGTGAAAACGACCACCAACTATTCATGCCATTCCGACGACATATTGAAGGTTGCGCCATCTCTCGACAGTGGCCACACATAAAATTTCTCTATCTGATTTTTTTTAGTTTTTATTGGTACTCTGGGAGGGCGCAACATGCAGACCAGATTCTGCCGCCTTCGTTGTGTCGACTTCTTTGAGTAGTTTGGCTGTTCACATTCTATTTACGCGTTAACCACAAGTATGACGATGAGCCATGGATGCATTTCAACTGCGAGCCCTTCAATGACAATGCTTCTGATGCGCTAACGACCGTCTTAGTTGTGTATGCGTACGTTACAACTTGGGTCGTGCGAGAGAAACAAAACAAGATGGCCTCGCACCAGACGGTGTTCTTTCGTGAGCGATGTCAGAGGCTCTTGGCAACGCGGCACCTCGATTACATGAGGCCGCTAGCTCCATAGGTGAAAGTCAAAATCCTATTGTAGCTCCACAAGCTACGATAGGATTTGGCTAGTCAGGTTGTAGCGCAACGCCTGGCCAGAGCCGGCCGTGAGCCGAAGAGGCCGAGACCGCACGAGTGCTAGAACCAATGTAGAATTTAGGTTCGGCCGGGTGCTGTCCCAATTCAGATACCCGCTACTTTGGTAGGGCTTCTAATGAGACCGTGGTGGCCAAGCAGGCAACTTTTAAAAGCTGTTGGCTATGCTCGTTGAGCGCGTTGCTCACAAACTTTTGTCGGTGACTGTACACCCACATGAGTGCTCTTCAGCACCCATTAGTTGTAGCACCCCTCTTGCACCCTAGTTTACACCCTTCTGATGTATGCACCCTTTGCCTTCCGCTTGTAGGGTGCTGCGACTCAAATAGGGTGCTCGAAGGGTGTGCAGTAGGGTGTCGCACCCTTTTTCGCACCCTTATGGGTCAGAATTTGTTTAGTGTTGTTACGATCGGCCTTGGAAGCCATCATGGCAGAGGCACCAGAGAATGCTTCTGTCACTCAAGAGTTCCTTCCGGGTTCGCTGCCCTTCGGGGGGCGCAAGTCTAATCCCCTTTTCCTGGAATACCTCCGAGAGTGCGGCGTGCTCAGGTGACCAAGTAATCCAGCAAGGGTGCGGCGAACAGCCCTTTGTTGGAAGATGCGGCCGGCGTGGGAATGAGCTGCGGACACCTTTCCCAGCTACGTGGCATGTCTCTGCGGCTGGACGGAGCCATTAGCGGTTGCAGGTGTGGTCGACAACAATAACCACGTCATCAGAGGTCACCGACTTGGCACCAGTCCGGTTCCCCTTCGGACACTTCCTCCTCGCCGACAATATCGAGTCGTCTGGGCGTGGTACGGGGACATCCCCCTGTGTGGGGCATTGGTGTTCCCCAATTGGACTTTTCGTCCTTGCCATTTTGAGGAAAGTGTTGCGCGTCCTGTTACCTCCTTTCTGGGGGCAGGACATTGTGGCGGCAGGACACCTTATTGGCGGGTGTTGCTGACACCGGTTTGGTTGCCTCAAGTTGCCAGACTCGGGGCTTTAAAAGCCGAATACTTTTTTGTAAAAACTCTTCTCCTTGGTCTCTCAATGTTAATAAACGTCTGTAAATATCTCTCCTGGCAGCGCCTTCCTCTCTGCTAAAGATGGGCTAGGGGACCGGCGGTGGGCCAGCTACCAACGAGGAGTACCGCCGGACCCGGTTCCAACAACTGGATGGCAGCGGTTGGATAAGACAGATCCTCTGACAGCGTCATGGAGGCCAGCCGATACGGAACTGCCTATATACGGTGGGAACGAGTTCATCGGACTGGAAGGCAACGCTGAATGAAGCTCGCTACCCGGATGACCTAACGCCGACGGACGGCTCCTCGTGGCACTGCTGACAGCTCCGGAAGGAATGTGTCTGAATTCATGACTGCACATGGTAAGTGCATGGCTTTTCTTCACTAGGATATCACCAGGCTTTGTGTAGAAAGCAGTGATTTTTGTAACTGTTGACGGAAGTTTGGATAGTACGTCAAAGTTGTACTGTTGACGGAAGTAAGGATAGTATGTCAAAGTTGTTTTGGTAGCGAAGAGTTAGCAGCACTGGGGGGCAGCCATGAATTTCAAGGCGCTAAAAAGGCCGGAATTGTCAGAGTTGGCCCGAGAGTTGGGTATCCAAATTGCCGACTCGAAAGGAAAGCCAGAAATCATTGAGGCGATCGAGGCAATTGGGGCAGACGATGATGAACTGGAAGAATGTTTAGAGGACATCGAGCTGAAAAAAGAGGAAAGAGAGGAAAGGTTGCGCAGGAAAAAGATAGCGGAACAGAAGCGCAAGCAGGAAAGAGAGGAACGGTTGCGCAGGGAAGAGATAGAGGATGAAGAACATAGCAGGAAGATGCAGGCATTACGCAAAGAGATTGAAAGGTTACACCGTGAAACTAAGGCACGACAGCAAAGAGGCCAGACATGTGTAGATGTAGCGTACGAACGGTGCGAAGTAGCGGCGGTGCCGTTTAAGGCCGAACAGCAGGCTAGCACATGTGAGAGCAGCGCGTTCTAAGAGAACCAAAGGTATCAGCTGCGAAAGATGCTCCGCTAGGAGTAGAGGCCGCCGAAGGCCAGAGTAAGAGCGACGAGGTGCTGTGCCAAGGGAATGCTAGTGAAACAGCTAAGATAGTTGTAGACCATCTGGCACAGACACAAAGTGAGGTTGTCCCTAAGGTGGTTCTTGCAAACGATGTCCAATGGAACTTCGACTCGGTAGGCAAGAACACCAGAGCAAGGTCAGCAGAGTGTACTGAAGTACTAAGTAGAGCAGTTGTAGATAGCTCCCAGGATCGCGAGCTAGATTGTGCAAAGAGCTGCATTGTTCCTAAGCGCGTTAAGCTGTCCGCCAGTCTAGAGAATGAGCGAAAAGATGATTTGTTCGTGAATCATTCAGACTGCGCGGGCGAGACAGCTAACGAAAGCTGTGAGAGGGTTGAGGAGGATGAGATGCGAACGGAAAGCTCAAAAATGCGCCCCAAGAAGAGGCGTAAACGGAAGCGGCGTCGTAAAGCCAGGAACGCGACAAAGAGCACAGTACGTTTGAAGAAGGGCTCTGAACGTTTGAGCGTAGTGGGCAGAATGAACCGTTTGTCGTCGGCGTCGAAGTTGTTTTGCATGCGTCCGAGCCGCCGGAAAGGAAAGAAGGGAAAAGCGCAAAGTACGCGGCAGAGGTCGAATGATGAGTTGCCAGGCAATCATAAAGACTGTAGGCGCGAGACAGCGGACGAGCATATCGTTCATGATGAACGTCAGAGCAGGGCGAAAGGCTCCACAGTTCGCACCAAGAAGCGTGCGAAAAGGAGAAAGCGTCCGAAAAACAACAATGAGGCTAAGATCGCGACGCGTTTCAGGAAGGTCTTCGGACGGCGGAGCGAATTAGCGAGAAAGTTGCCGTGTCGCAGGCGTCCGAGCGGCCGGAGAGCAGACAAAAGACAAGCGCCTGGTACGCGGAAGCGGTCGGAGGGCAAGGGACCTCCCCGTTGTTGTGCTCGCGGCGCGTTGGACAAGCTGCGGAACAGTAAGGTCGGTGGTTTTCGCGAAGTAGCAGACAGGGACCACGGAGGGTCTGCTTCGAGGAACGTAGTGGGGTGCGGTGACAAGGTGATTGGCTTTTATGCCTGTTCTACACACCGCCTGACGAGAAAGGCTTTCTGGGCGCGAGCACCGCCAGTTCGACTGAAAGTTTTAGAGAACAGTTGTTAGCTTGTCAGAAAATGTCGACTCAGGACTGTTGAAAGGAATGTTTTGTTTGTTTATTTTAGTTAAGAAATAGTTTTCTCTTTTGATTTCCTCGACTCTTGATGTTTAAGTAGCTAGTTTTGAACATTGTTTTGTTCTTTAGCGCTCTGTGGTTTTGTTAGCCGATATGCGTTGTACAGTTTGTTATCGTATCGGAAGGATATATAGTGACACGCATCAGAGCGAGTTAAGGGCTTAAGTGATGAGCGCCTTAAATAGGGTTACGACAGCTGACTGTGAAAAGAGTTCATAGCGTCTCCGTTGTATGTCATGCGTGGACACAAGGAAACGTAAGATCAGGGTGTCCCACTAGTTAATTAGCGGCAACGTAAGAATTAAGCCGGGAGCCTGCGGGAAAGAGAATGGGCAAAGTAGACAGGGCTATGCGTTGTGTGAGTTTTAGCAGAGCCATGCGAAAAGTTGTTTTTGTTTGTTTACTGTTTTATTCGCATGCGTTCTGTATTGAAGCGACTAAAGAAAGGTTATCGCGAGAGTCGCTCGCTTGTTTAGTAAGAATACTGACCGAAAAGGGTAGAGCTAGTTTAATCACACATCCGTCGAGTAGATGCTCGCAGTGGCACTAGTACGTGCACTTACGGATGCCAGTTTTGAACAGCGTTCCTGATGTTGGGGCAGTATTTCTTCTGCTCAAAGGAACAAGTCTAGCTTTGGCGGCGCAAAGTTTTGTGGCCGATAGGGTCAAGCGCAAGCTTATCTTGAATAATGATGACCGAGTCGTTGCCCCGATGTAGCGAGAGCCGCAAGTCGATTCTTGCTTTCATTTGCCGGCTGGTGCGTTGTATTCTTGTTTACAGTTTCTTAGGTAGGCACACTGTGAGTGTGTCAGTTATACGGCTTTTATGTGCTTTCAAGAGTGGCTGCTTTTGATGTTGCGACGGGAGGGCCACAGGATTAACATTAGGATATGCGGAAACGGCCACCATGAGTGGAGGTAGGCCTGGTGAATCTTGGTGGAGGATTGCCGTGTGCTTGCTTGTTTGTGGTTGTGTTTTCAGCGCAGTTTCCTAAAGTCCTCAAGCCATCAAGGGCTACTTCAGCGCGGCAGACGGTGCCTTCGGGGAAGAATGACGGAGGATGACACTTCATCCCTGCGAGCTGAGCTCCCTACGGTCCTGCTTCGATGTGAACATCGGATCCAGTGTGGAGGCCAAGAGTAGTGGAGAACGAGCTGCGAAACAGATCCCTCTGCACAGTACCTGCTGGACACTGTACCTCGGGATCTTCCTTCCCCGGCGGAGAAGCTGTTACGATCGGCCTTGGAAGCCATCATAGCAGAGGCACCAGAGAATGCTTCTGTCACTCAAGAGTTCCTTCCGGGTTCGCTGCCCTTCGGGGGGCGCAAGTCTAATCCCCTTTTCCTGGAATGCCTCCGAGAGTGCGGCGTGCTCAGGTGACCAAGTAATCCAGCAAGGGTGCGGCGAACAGCCCTTTGTTGGAAGATGCGGCCGGCGTGGGAATGAGCTGCGGACACCTTTCCCAGCTACGTGGCATGTCTCTGCGGCTGGACGGAGCCATTAGCGGTTGCAGGTGTGGTCGACAACAACAACCACGTCATCAGAGGTCACCGACTTGGCACCAGTCCGGTTCCCCTTCGGACACTTCCTCCTCGCCGACAATATCGAGTCGTCTGGGCGTGGTACGGGGACATCCCCCCTGTGTGGGGCATTGGTGTTCCCCAATTGGACTTTTCGTCCTTGCCATTTTGAGGAAAGTGTTGCGCGTCCTGTTACCTCCTTTCTGGGGGGCAGGACGTTGTGGCGGCAGGACACCTTATTGGCGGGTGTTGCTGACACCGGTTTGGTTGCCTCAAGTTGCCAGACTCGGGGCTTTAAAAGCCGAATACTTTTTGTAAAAACTCTTCTTCTTCTTGATTTCTCAATGTGAATAAACGTCTGTAAATATCTCTCCTGGCAGCGCCTTCCTCTCTGCTAAAGATGGGCTAGGGGACCGGCGGTGGGCCAGCTACCAACGATGAGTACCGCCGGACCCGGTTTCAACAGTGTGCACCTCATTTTGCCTGGTGTGTACCAAGCTTCGAGCATACCTTTGAATACACTGGCCGGCTCTCATGGGCGCGCTCCTATGAGCGTTCCTTTTTGCCTTGTGTCCGTATTCAGCGTACGTGGTACTCATACGACTCCCCAACATTATCCACGAGATAGAGCAGTCACTGAGAGTGGCAACTGGTTTTTAGCCTGTTCCGAAAAATACCTTGCTAGAAACAAACGCAGTCACAACCAGTGTACTTAGATTGAGGGGCACGTTAAAGAACCCTGGGTTGTCAAAATATCTGGAGCCCTCCACTACGGCGTCTCCGACAAGCACATCTTGGTTTTGCGACGTAAAATACCAACCTATATTATCCGCAATCACTTTGCGAAAGCATCACATCGACTAAAATCAAACTTAGCATTTCTATAATTCGAAACACTAATATGATAATTATTGCATGGCGTTTACCCTTACAGAACCATGATGTGAAGCATTTCGGCATCCATCGAAAAGGCGGCCGGTATTCGATGCCGTGATCTTTGGGCCAGCAGTCAAGCACCATAACCACTAGACTACCTTGGCGGGTGTTGTTCGAAACTTTAGAAAGGCATAGCCATGCAACCTATAATGCCATGTTTCCACAATGTTTCAAGGGCGGTGAGGTCGATTCTGCAAAAGATGGCAGCCTCATATTATTTTCTTTTTCGCGTCGTCAAAGAGCGGTCAATGGACTGGAAGACCATCGGCACTGTAACGAGCGTTTTTAGAAAAGCGCCATAACGTAATGTGAAGCTTTCTTCGTTCACAAGAAATAGCGTGATCGGGCCTTCGAACGGCAAAGCGTAAGAACGGACTTCACTTAATTGGGTATGGCAAAAACGCCCGCGCGCCCTCTCCCATTGAAAAGAAATGGCGCGTGCGCCTTAGCGCATGCGAAAGGTAACAGGAATGAAAACCTCATTTTCCTCGAAGGTCCGTCGCCCAGGTCTTATCTTTCAGAAAACATTCTCAATGTTGCGAAAATCGCTTGTAATGTTGAATTTATCTTTACTATAGACATTGAGATGCACGGGAAATAACTTCTTTTTTGTATGTTGAAAACTATCATATATATATTTTCAAGGTTGCCAGGCGCTTGTAAACCCTTTACATGTGTTATTCTACATAAGCTTTTTCGTGGCACTCCATCGACGGGTGGCGGCTTGGGCTAGTTGGTAGGTCATGATGACTGCGCTCGTCTTCGTGTACCTTTTGCCCTTGTCCTGAGTTCGCGCTATAACAATCGTCACTCCTTCGACTTTGGCGAGTCTGTGAGTCCGAGTGAGTCCGCATGAGAAATATTTTGGTATGTCTGAGTCCGAGTGAGTCCGGCTGAGTTATATATTGGTGAGTCTGAGTCCGAGTGAGTCCGTTTGAGGAAAGGTTTTGTGAGTCTGAGTCCGAGTGAGTCCGGTTTACGAAAACATCGGTCAGTCTGAGTCCGAGAAAGTTTGGTTGGAGAGAAATTTCGTGAGTCTGAGTCCGAGTTACTCTGCTTCAGCAATATTTTGGCGAGTCTGAGTCCGAGTGAGTCCTGAGCGAAAAATATGTTTATTGAGTGAGTCTGAGTGAGCTCCATTTATTTTGCCGACGTATGATTAGAAGTGATTTCAAGTCATCGATGGTTATGAATCAACTGCGCGGTAAGCGGCGTGGTTGTGAATGTAATGTGCGGTGAATGTCGCCATGTGCTCGCGAACTCTCTTCATGGCTCCCTCAGTCTCGTTTCGTGTCGCGGGTGTATTCGCTACGTAAGGAGGTGTATGTGCTCAGTGACTTCATTTAGGACGCCATTTACTTGGACGCTAGATGAATCTCGCGTGTTTGCGCTAACTTTGAAGTCTGCTGAATGTGCAGTCGCTGTTCAGGTTCACTTCACAGAGCGATGCCGTGTTGCTCTCGGCATCGATGGTGTGGTAAGTGGCATGATTGTGAATATAATGTGCGGAAAACGTCGCCATATGCTCTTGATCTCTCTTCATCGCTTCATCAATCTTGTTTCGTGTCACGATTATGTCCGCTAGGTACGGAAGTGTATGTGTTCAGTGACTTCATGCAAGACGCTATTTACTTGGACACTAGGTGAATCTAGCGCGTTTGCGCTAACTTTTACAATCTGCTGAATGTGCAGTCGGTGTTCAGGTTCACTTCACATCGCTCGATTGCGTCCTTCGATTGATCGCTGAATCATACCTTGCTTGCACACCTTACTTGCTGTTCAGCTTATTGATATGCGTAATAGGAGTGGTGTGTGTACGGTAATTGGAAAGGTTGTCCGCGACGTATATGTCTCTGTTTGGAACGCCAGCAGCCCATCGTACGGACCGATTGGCGTGCGGTAGCTACTACCGTATGTTATCTGCGAAGGCGTCGTCATTTCCTAACTGATTCGTAGAAAAATAGGTGATTAAAAAGTGACTGACAGCACTTGATTGACACGAGATGAGGCGTGTTCTTGAGATTTTGCTGTGTTCCGAGATAAAAGTTTTCTTGTTAACGTCGGCAGCGCGTAAGCAGCTGGGGGTGCGGTTCAATTTCAACTTTTTTTTTCCATTATGCACGCTTATTGAAGCTTTCTCGGCACAGTACCTATTAGCTTTTTGGTTAGAAATAGCATAGCCCAGAAATTTTTAAAGCATATGTTCAAGGAACACCGTGTCTCAGCTGAAACACGTACCTTATGCACTGAAAGTGTCGCGAACCAACAAGCCCAGCAACAAATTCTGAGCTGTTGGAGTACGTGAAAAGGCTATACAAGATTATGACGATAAGGAAAAAAGAATGCTTGGACCGCGGAATTCACGTTCTGTTTTTATGCAGTACATTCAGCGGGTCCAACTGACCCAATAATGAGTGTAATTCACAGCGAAAATACATAATACTTACTTTTATTGCGTCCATTTTCACCGACTAAACCGTATTGTAAGGGTACGCTCGGCGGAATACAACGTGTTAGCATCACTCTCTTTTTGCAATAAATACGCATCCTATGATACCGTTTTCTACCAGCAAGTTTCATGCGCAATCTATCAGTCACGCTTGAGTATTGCGACATGGCAAATGATCATGCCACAACTGCCGTCAAGGTCTGCCAATAAACAGTTATTATTTTTAAAAATCTTTGATTCCTCTTTTTACTCGAAATGCATGTACAGTCTGTTCAAAAGATACATCTATAAAGAGCCGAGCAAATGGAAGGGTATGTAGCGCATTGTTTTCAATCACTGCGCAGAGCGAGCGAATAAGGTGACGTACCCTTTCGCGTGGGATCTTTTCCTGCAAACTACGCGTAGGCTACTGCAGAAACGAGTGTTCTTCGAGGGGCGAATTCTTTGCGACGAACTCCATGCAGTCACCTATAACGCCGTTCTTCGACGTTTTTGGCGCACGGAATGCAAAAATGAACGAGACACCCAGATCACATTCGGTTGATACTAAGGTATACGTCCTCGCATCAGCATGGCGCGTTAGAAAAGCGGCGAAATACTCTTAGGGCCTGTGGTAATGCTAAAAGCCCGGTCACGGTGCGCGTTCAACGCGCGCGCACTTAAAGCGCTTGGAAGGCATATGGCAGTGGCAGGTCACGTGATGCGAGTAAGCCAATCGCGGCGGCGCGCAGAAAACAGATGCGATATTCTGAAATGTTTTCAGTGACTCTACCAGCAGATACCAGTCGACCATCAGCGGTGCGGGGGGCATACCCGCGCTAGTGTGCCTCGATGCGTGCGCCCGCTCTGGGTGTTGCCAGCTGGTGCCGCCGCGCCGCCATATTTTGTCCCGCGCATCTCAACGGTGTCATCGTAGAGCGGTAAGACGCCGTGAGGACAAATATGGCAGCGTCGTCTCTGCCGCAGATGTCCTCACCCTAAAGCGGTGAAAGCATGCATCAAGGCACCCTGGCCCACGCTACCCACACTTTGGTTCCTGCACCTGCGCGTGATTGCCGCGTCTTCCGCGACTGCGTGCGAAGCACTTGTTCGTTCCTGCGCGGTAGCATACGTTCGTATCGAACATCGCGGGCTGAAAATCTGTTCGCCACAATCGTGCTCCAATACAATGCAGGCTAATGGGCCTTGAGCAGGACCACAGAATAATTCGTATCACCCGAAAATCCGTACTAGCCGTGATCGTATCACCGATGCTTTACTGTATCAGACCACTGATATTCACCGTTCAGGCCATGCTAACGTGCATAACCTTTCTTTTCTGTTATTACAGACCCCCCATTACGTAGCAATAGCCATGATAACAGAAAGCTGCATCGAAATCATCTTCTCAGTCATCCTTCTGATTGGTGTAATAAAGGTAAGCAGCAATCTTTTTTTTTTTTAATATAGTCAGGTGACTATTCGGTGGCCCTTGGGCTCGTAAGCAAAGCATTTAGTTGTTAACGAACCATGTGCCGTTTTCAGCAACGTACTAATTGCGAGCTCATTTTTTTCCCCGCCTGATAACGAAAGCCCGCGAAATCTGAAAAGTGGCACGCTTCCAGACGCGGTAGCATCAGAAAGTTGCGCCCTCAAACAGGCTCACTGTGAGGTAGCCAGTATCAAGGAAAAGATGCGGGAAGAAAAACATATGAACCACCCTACCTGCCGACCAAAAAACGCGACGCTTTGCTCTCAGGCCGCAATCAGATAAGCGCACCAGCCTCGTTATCAATGCCGTGAGATAGCGATAGTGGCATACAATCGAGCGGAAGGAATCCCTGCAAAATTTTGACGCATGTTGTTGGCGTCCAACCTGTACCCTTGCCACTACGTTGTCTCTGGCAACGGACAACAGGCAGAGCGGTTGCTTGCAGTAAGCATATTTGGTGGCGCTACTTTCTATAACAGGTGGGAGACGAGTCATGTGTTATTTTTCGTATTTCGCAGGCTTTCTTTACCAGACGGAAAAAGTGAGCACGCAATTAGTGTGTTGTTGGTAATGGCCCTGTTAGACGTCATTTGAACATGCCAACATATGCCTCACTGACATTTTGATAATAGCGTATTTGTCCAGTTACCAGTCATATTGTAGTTATGACTAATTAATTAAACCCCATTGACGAAAAATTAGTGGTGGGTATTCCAGTGTACTGTGAACACTTCGTGTTAGGTTTGCTTCGCGTAACGCCATTCCTTTTTTTAAATCATGCCGCGTGATATTTCGGACACCCCATATATAAACATATATAACTACGCACGCAGCCACGAACACACACACATACACACATATATGTATATATATATGTATATATATATATATATATGTATATATATATATATATATATATATATAGATATATATATATATATATATATATATATATATTGTGAGCGCTGACTATGTTCATCGTCTTCATCTGTATATACAAACAACTCTGATCATCATCATCATCTGTCACGCGGGCTGCTACGCATTCTTCTCGCGAGTCGGGATTAAAATGTATCCTTGCTGGACGTCGTCTCATAAGTGGTGGAGCGTACTTTGGTTCCCACGTCCTCTTGCTCTGCCGGTCACCCCTGGAGCTACGGTCTGGTCGACGGTTGTGCCCGCTAACACCAGAAATGGCAGAAACCAACGCGTCCGCTGCCACAACCACTTCTCAGCCAGTTGGGCCTAACTACACCGTGAGTACATCGCAACGAGACCCTCCGGTATTTCCCGGCCTTCGCGGTGAAGACATCGAAGAGTGGCTCGATAATTATGACCGAACCAGTGTTTGTAATCATTGGGACGAGGCGCACAAACTGCGCTACGTTCCTTTTTATCTCAAGGAGGTCGCTAAAACCTGGTTCCACAACCGTGAGAGCGACTTTCCTGATTGGGCGGCCTTCACGGTGCAACTCCGGCAGATATTTGGCACGTCTGCAGGACGCTCTGAGGTAGCAAAACAGAAGCTCGCAACCCGCATCCAAGGGCCCGACGAACCATATACGTCATATATTGAAGATGTTCTGGCTCTCTGTCACCATGCCCAAAGTGACATGACGGAGCGCGATCGCATCCGCCACATACTGAAAGGCGTCAACTCTGTGGCCTTCAATGCACTTGTCATCCAGAGCCCAAATACAGTTCAGGACATCATCACCACGTGCCAACGCCTGGGCGCGCTCTATTCCATGCGCCTTCCACACGCCTCCTGCGACACTCGCTTTACTGGAGAGCATGAACTGCGAGCCCTCATCCGCACCATTGTCAGAGAGGAAATTCACGGCCTTGTTCCGGGTAACCCAGCCATTTCGTCTGTCCGCACTCCTCCTCCCAACTTGCTTGAAATTATCAAGGACGAACTGGCATCGATGACAAGCGTCGCACGTCCACCGTCTCCTGTACCCTTTCGTGCGCCTTCGTACGCAGAAGTTGCATCACGGGCCCCTGCACCAATTCCATCTGTGCCTGCGGACGTTGGATGCGACCATTTGGCCTCGATGGCAGCGCAGGCGCCAGTGCTGCCATATTCTACCTGGCGCCCTTCGCGCCCCGTCTGCTTCTACTGTGGCATCCGGGGCCATATATCCCGTTTCTGCCGCCGGCGTCAGCAGGATGAACGACGTGGCTATTCTGTTTATGAAAGAGAGCTTGCCCCAAGATCTGATACCTTCGTTTCAGCACCATATCCACCCTCCTCACGTCGGTCGCCATCCCCTCCACTGTCCCAAGCCGTGCCTCGTCCTTCCCGTTCACCTCGCCACCGTTCTCCGTCACCATTTCGGCGTACGTCATCACCCTTGTGCCCTGCTCCGATCTCTCTGGAAAGCCACCCGGTAAACTAGAAGCTGCAGTTTTTGGAGGGGAAGCTGCTCGTTATCGAAACGTTACAACTCCTCCGTCTCGCCCAGCTAATTTACTACCTGTTTGTGTGGAAGGTGTTTCTGTTGACGCCCTTATAGACACTGGAGCCGCCATTTCGGTCATCAACCGCGAATTGTGTTTTCGTCTACGGAAACTGCAAACTCCTTATGTCGGTCCCATGTTATGCGGCGCTAATCATAATCCGATTTCCCCGACCGGACAGTGTACTGCTCGCGTTCTCATCGACGGAATCCGCCATCATGTACAGCTGGCTGTGCTGTCTTCGTGCGCTCATCAGATCATCTTAGGCTGGGACTGCCTATCTGCTGCATCTGCTGTCATTTCGTACGGTCAACCTCTCATTCGTATTACGGACACTGAGCTTTCTTCTGCTGCCGACTTTTTGCCTCCCAACCTTGTCACAGCTGCGGACTTTCTCCTGCCTTCCGGTCAAGAACATGTCCTCATGATCAAGTCACGAGACATTCTAGATGGTGACGCCGTAGTTGTCCCTTGCCAGCGCTGCATTTTTCGAGGAATCGCCTTCGCATCTTGTCTCGTTCGGTTCTCACGTGGTTATGCGAGCATCACCGCCTACAACACGACGCCGGAACGAATACTTCTTCCAAAGGGGACTACTGTTGCCAGTATTACCGAAGAAGCACCGGTATGTGTCGTCACTGTTTCACCTACCTCGTCATTCTCAAAGTGTGTGCCCGCGGAGGGTTCACCGTGTGCCCGCGGAGGGTTCACCTTGTGCTCTCAAGGCCACTTTGAGCAAAGATCTGAATCCGACACAGACTGATGCCTTGCTAACCATATTACTGAAACCCAAAACTTGCTTTGACGTTTGTTCCGATGGCCTGGGTCAAACAACAGTGGCCGCTCATCGTATTAACACCGACGGATCTCGCGTCATCCGCCGCCGCCCTTACCATGTGTCAGCTTCTGAACGCAAGGTCATAGAAGAACAAGTCAATGACATGCTCGCACGCAACGTTATCGGGCCTTCAGCAAGCCAATGGTCTTCTCCTGTTGTAATAGTTAAAAAAAAAGGATGGCTCGGTGCGGTTTTGCATTGATTATAGAGCACTGAACAAAAAAACCCGTAAGGACGTCTATCACATGCCTCCCATCGAAGACGCTCTTGATACTTCACAAGGTGCCGAGTACTTTTGAAGTCTAGACTTGCGCTCTGGTTATTGGCAAATCCCGATGCACGAGTCTGATAAAGAGAAGACTGCGTTTGTAACTACAAATGGACTATTTGCATTCAATGTAATGCCTTTTGACCTATGTAATGCCCCAGCCACATTCGAACGAATGATAGATACGGTACTGCGTGGATTAAAATGGAAGACCTGCCTTTGCTACCTGGACGACATCGTCATCTTTTCGTCCAGCTTCTCGCATCACCTGGAACGGCTAGACGAAGTTCTAACGTGTCTAGCGAAGGCCGGTCTGCAGCTTAACACTAAGAAGTGTCGCTTTGCCAGTCGCAGCATCAAGGTATTAGGTCACGTTGTCAGTAAAAATGGCGTTGAGCCCGATCCCGACAAGGTTGCCGCAGTACTTCACTTTCCTACACCAACCACACCTAAAGACCTTCGCAGCTTCCTTGGCTTAGCGTCGTACTTCCCGCCGCTTTGTGCGTGACTTTGCCACTATCGCAGCTCCTCTGCACAAACATCTGACCGCGAGCGCACCCTTTGTCTGGTCGGATGACTGCGAAGCCGCTTTTCACACTCTCAAGCGATGTCTCACATCACGGCCAGTGCTTCGCCACTTCGAGCCCGCAGCACCCACTGTCCTACACACTGACGCAAGTGGACAAGGCATCGGTGCTGTCCTGCTTCAGCGGAACCACGCTTCTGAAGAACAAGTCGTGGCCTACGCGAGCCGTACTCTTTCTCCTGCTGAGCGAAATTTCAGCATCACCGAACAAGAATGCCTCCATGTTTATGTTTAAAGCAAAAGCTTTTTAAGCGCACATGAGACGAGGACAGAATAACGAAGCATTTTGACAGGACAGGATATGCCTCGCCATATTGTGGTCCGTACAAAAGTTTGGCCCTTATTTATACGGCCGGCATTTCACAATCGTCACTGACCATCATGCTCTGCGTTGGTTATCGTCTCTCAAGAATTTGTCGGGACGCCTTGGCCGTTGGGTGCTACGTTTGCAGGAGTGACTACAGGGTCACATATAGATCGGGTCGGCAACACCAAGATGCCGACGCTTTGCGCACTGCCCGCTCTCGCCAAGCGCCCAAATGTCGCCTTCCATCTGTTCGTCCCTGACCAGCCAAGTGACCAAACAGACAGCTGTTGGTCCGAAAGAGTCCGTTGCCTCGGCGGACCTTCTTTCATCCCCAGACCTCGCCTCGTTTCAACATGCAGATACATACTGCCGCACAATCATCGATCGGCTCACTAGATTATCTCGTGCTCCCAACAGCCGCATAAGAGGACAGCTTGCACGTTTCAAACTCCGAGATGGAACATTATGTGGGCAAATTTACCATCCTCTCGGTAACCGCTGGGTCCCGGTCATCCCTCGCTCACTTCGTCTCCAGGTTTTACAAGCGTTTCATGACGACGCGACAGCTGGCCACTTAGGTTTCCACAAGACTTAGGACCGCATCAAAACTCGCTGTTTTTGGCGTTCAACAACGCACAGGATAAATCTCCCACCGGCACTACCTTGCAGGTCAAGAGAGAGAGAGAATGAATATAGGAAAGGTAGGGAGGTTAACTAGACTACGTCCAGTTTGCTACCCTACACGTGGGGAGAGGGGAATAAGGGAGTAAAAGAGAAAGAGAGAAGGAGATGCGGAGAAGCACATTGCACACGACACACACAGTGCAGGGTTTCACAGGCGGTCGCTCAGCGATGTTGCCTTCAAGAATTGTAGAAGGGCTCGTGTGGCCTTCTGGGCTGATGTACTTGTAGACCATGCACCCAAGATCTTTTCTAGGGTAAAGGGACGATCATCCAGTCTTCTCAAGGTCAAGATGCAGTGCCATATACACGGGGTGGCCAGTGAACGGTTGTGCAACGCGAGCAGTCGGTTTTTTCAATCAAGAAACTCGCTGGCAGACGCTGCCTGCGTCGGCGTTGCGAGGCGAGAGGGGGGGGAGCGTAGGAGAGGAGAGAGGGGGGGGAGGGCACGCGCATGCGCTGTGCTCGCCGCCAAGAGGGATGCCTAGAGGAGGGAGAGGGGGGAGCGTAAGAGAGGAGGTGTGTGGAGAGGGTGTGCGCATGCGCAGTAAGGGTGGTCAGGACGCACACCACCACCACCACCACCGGATTGAACTCGGCCTTAAGCTGCTTCGCCCACTAATAAGTGGGCGGAGTATGTTTAATTCGCTTGTAGACGTAGGGTGAGATGCCTTCAGTGACCCCTCCCACTCCAGAAAAAAAAATTGCTTCGCTTACATTGGAGGCGCAATATTAAAAAGCGCTCTGATGGGCACCTAGGTAGTCCAGGCTGTTGCTGTCCTGCTGTGTTTTGCAAGTTTTCTTTCATTTTCTCTCTTCTTTCTGTTTTCGTGTTTTTTTTTTGCCTTCTTTCTCTATATATTTCCGTCAATTTCTCGGTTTTTAAACGCGAAGTATTTCTTAAAGAAACGAAAGGCGTTCTGTCCATTTCTTTCTTTCTATCTATCTATCTATCTATCTATCTATCTATCTATCTATCTATCTATCTATCTATCTATCTATCTATCTATCTATGTCTGGACGTTCTCGTGGTCGTCTCCTTAACTTGGCATTTACTAAAATTTGCACGGAAGGGCATTATTGTATGAAGAGCACGATGAATGGGTTATTACATGAATATCATCAGATACTTGTCGCATACGTGATGAAACCCTTTTCTTCAGTCACCTGTGGCATATACCCGCCTACCACGGCCCATGAAATGCAGGTATGAGCCACAGGTGATAGACAGTTTGTATCAAACAAGGAACGGCGATGACATAATTTCAAAAATGTGTACGCGATCGCGTTATGGAGCTTGTGTTACAGAAAGTGCGGGGCAGGCGTCAGAAGCGTTGTCGGTGAGGGAAAAATGAGAGGGACGGAAACATTTCGGTTAGAGCCCTAGTCGAACCGAGGCATTCTTCCTGGCAGTCATGTATGCTGCCACACAGCTGCACCAGTGTTTGAAACAGCTTACGAGAAAGACGCTGTAACGGCCTCATATCGCGTCAACTGTGACAACAGTGTTGGCTTTTCTAACTATGCAATAAACCTTTCATATTAACTCCTATGTCTCGCAAACCTATGGTCAAGCGTTGCACGACCTGGAGGAATACGGTGAAGACCGCTTCTTATGATATTGTTGCGAATATATTTACAACTTATTTACAATAAGGAATAGTCCAGCAGTCAAGATGGCGGCTGTTATTTTTCCGAACACCGACACGTCGTCTCCCTCTTCTCCGCACACTTCACCATAGTTATAGCTGCAACCCCGCAACATCGACCCCCCGGCGGCGAAAGCGCCGACTCGGCGCTTGTTAGCAGGTGTTGGGCGAAAGGTACGGCTTCAGGCGAGCGACGTGGACGACGTTTGAAGATGTCGAGGGCACCGTAGGGTCCAGAGGGGCTATGTCATAGGTGACGCCAGTCACCTGGCGTAGCACACGGTAGGGGCCGGAGTACTTGGGCAGAAGCTTTTCGGCCAGGCCAACGTGCCGAGACGGCGACCACAGGAGAACGAGGTCACCCGGATTAAAGCGGACGTTGCGGTGGTAACTGTCGTATGTATGCTTCTGGCGGAGCTGCGAGTCCGAAAGGCGTCGATGGGCAATCTGACGGGCCTTTTCGGCTGTGCTAATAGCATGGCGAGCATATGCCGTGGGCATGTGGGCAGGGGTGGGTACGAGCGTGTCGAACGGCAAGGTCGGTTCTCTTCCATACAAAAGGTAGAAAGGAGAATATCCAGCTGTGTCGTGGCGCGAGCTGTTGTAAGCAAAAGTTACAAAGGGTAGCGCAATGTCCCAGTCGCGATGATCAGTCGAGACATACATGGCGAGCATGTCAGTGATCGTGCGATTCAAACGTGCTGTGAGGCCGTTCGTTTGGGGATGATAGGCCGTCGTAAGCTTGTGCTTGGTTGCACAAGAACGAAGGAGGTCATCGATTACCTTGGATAAAAAGTAGCGACCTCGGTCTGTGATAAGTTGACGAGGAGCGCCGTGATGTAAGATGACGTCTTGTATCAAAAAGTCGGCGACGTCTATAGCGCAGCTGCTCGGGAGAGGTCTCGTAATGGCAAAACGGGTCGAATAATCTGTAGCCACGGCGACCCATCTGTTACCGTTGTTAGAAAGTGGGAAAGGACCCAGAAGGTCGAGGCCGACACGAAAAAAAGGCTCAGCAGGTATGTCGATAGGTTGAAGGAGCCCGGCGGGGTGTACGGCTGGCTTTTTCCGGCGTTGGCAGGACTCGCAAGAAGTGACATAACGATGTACGGAGCGGTAGAGGCCGGGCCAGAAAAAGCATCGGCAGACACGGTCGTACGTTTTGGCAACACCAAGGTGGCCGGCCGTTGGTACATCATGTAGTTGCTGAAGTACGGTCGAGCGGAGATGAGCAGGTACTGCGAGTAGTAGTTCCTGACCCACTGGGTGCATGTTCCGGCGGTATAAGATGCCGTCTATGATGACAAACATGCGAAGTGAAGAGTCCGTCGAGTCAGTATTCAGGCGGTTCATTAGATCTCGTAGGGACGCGTCACGCCGTTGCTCGTCAGCCATGTTGCCGAAGGCGGAGAGCGAGGAAATGCAGATGGACGTGTCATCCGTTACGAGGTCTGGAGCGTCGACGGGGTACCGAGAAAGGCAGTCGGCATCCTGGTGTAAACGGCCCGACTTGTAGACCACTGTGTACGTGAACTCCTGAAGGCGCAGAGCCCAACGAGCTAGGCGCCCTGTTGGATCCTTGAGTGCTGAAAGCCAGCATAGAGCGTGGTGGTCTGTGGCAACGGTGAAAGGTCGACCATATAAATAGGGGCGGAATTTACCAACTGCCCATACAAGCGCCAGACACTCGCGCTCAGTAATAGAGTAATTGCGTTCAGCAGGGGAAAGGAGCCGGCTGGCATACGCAAGAACTCGATCATCACCGGATTGACGCTGGGCTAACACAGCGCCAATACCGTAGCCACTGGCGTCAGTGCGGACCTCGGTTGGGGCGGACGCATCGAAGTGGGCGAGGATCGGCGGTGTGGTGAGCAGCGTAATGAGGCGGGAAAAAGCACTGGCTTGGTCAAGACCCCACGAAAATGGCACATCTTTCTTGAGAAGATCAGTGAGGGGGGCGGGCAACATCTGCGAAGTTTCTGACGAATCGTCGGAAATATGAGCATAGGCCCACAAAACTCCGAACGTCTTTGACACAAGTTGGTACTGGAAAATCGAGGACGGCGCGAACTTTGTCGGGATCGGGCCGGATGCCAGATGAGTCAACGAGATGCCCTAGAATAGCAACTTGGCGATGCCCAAAGTGGCATTTCGAAGAATTAATTTGTAGCCCAGCCGCACGAAACACCGAAAGAATGGACGAAAGTCGGGTGAGGTGAGACTCGAAGGTTGGGCAAAGACAATGACGTCGTCCAGGTAACAGAGGCAGATAGACCATTTAAAGCTGCGCAGAAGCGTGTCCATCATCCGCTCGAACGTGGCCGGCGCATTGCACAAGCCAAACGGCATGACTCTGAATTGGTAGAGACCGTCAGGTGTTACAAAGGCGGTCTTCTCACGGTCGAAGGTCGTCTACGGTGATTTGCCAGTAACCAGAGCGTAGGTCTATCGAAGAAAAATAGGTTGCACCATGAAGGCCGTCCAGGGGCATCATCGATACGAGGAAGCGAGTAGACATCCTTTTTAGTGATTTTGTTTAAATGCCGATAGTCCACGCAGAAACTCCAGGTGTGGTCCTTCTTTTTAACTAAGACCACAGGGGAAGCCCACGGACTCGAAGAAGGCTCAAAGTAAGCCATTTGCTCAAGGGAATTGCGGATGATGCTTTTAATTTACTCGTGTCTAAAGACTGCTCAACCGTAGACGACATCATCAAGGAGTGCCGCCGGTTCGAAGAGCTGAAGAGTCGCCGCATTACCCAGCACCTCCACCAATATGTTGCGAATATTAAGGCGAAAGCCTTTAATGTCTCATGCTCACGTCCGTCCGGTGTCCGTCCGTCCGGTGTCCATCCGTCCGGTGTCCGTCCGGCGTCCGTCCGTCCGTCCGCCGGTAGTGCTGGTGGTGTGCGTCCTGACCACCCTCACTGCACATGCGCAAACCCTCCCCACGCACCTCCTCTCCTGCGCTTCCCCTCTCTCTCCTCTAGGTATCTCCCGCCCAAGGCGTTTACACACCCATTGCGCATGCGCGTCCCCTCCCCCCCTCTAGGCATCCCTCCCGCGGCGCTTACACCCCCATTGCGCATGCGCGTCCCCTGCCCCTCCCTTTCCTCTCCTACGCCTCCCCCTCTCTCTCCTCTAGGCATCCCTCCCCGCGGCGTCTACACCCTCACTGCGCATGCGCGTCCCCTCCGCCATCTCTCTCCTCTAGGCATCCCCCCCCGCGGCAACCACACACCCAATGCGCATGCGCGTCCCCTCCCCCCTCTCTCTTCTCCTACGCTCCCCCTCTCTCGCCACGCAACGCCGACGCAGGCAGCGTCTGCTAGCGAGTTTCTTGGTTGAAAAACCGACTGCTCGCGCTGCACAACCGTTCACTGGCCACCCCGTATATATGGCAATGGATCTTGACCTGCAAGGTGGTGCCGGTGGGAGATTTCTCCTGTGCGTTGTCGAACGATGAAAAATTCTCAGCGTGCGCGTTAACTAAAAGCGGACTGCGGGTCTCTGTGTCCAGTCGGAGTCTTCTGTCTCTCATTGCCCATTAGCAGCGATTGGCATGTTCCAGTAGGAAACACCGCTCCATCACTGCGTGCTTTGCGCCTCCCCAGTTTTCTCTCCTGCGCAACGCTGCGATGAGCGCCAGCGTCAACGCCGCCGCCAGTGTAAGCGCTAGCGCCCGCTGCTTCGCATCTACACATGGTTCCCTTTAGCGGTGGATGGTGTAATCTTTAAGGTGAAAGCCTTTAATGTCTCATGTTCACGTCCGTCCAGTGTCCGTCCGACCTTCTTCCGGCGTCCGTCCGTCCATCCATCCGTCTGTCCGTCCGTCCGTTCATCCGTCCATGTCCATCCGTCCGTCCGTCCGTCCATCCGAGCTCTGGCACGGAGCCAGGTGGCCGCCGGGATGCGCAGACGGACGCCGGTCGCGTCGGACTCTATAGCGCTCGCGCTTTGCTTGCGTAGCGTCGCTGTGCCCAGAGTTTGCAATCATTCTGACCGACGCCGTCTCAATGGACCCAGGCGTTCACGGAATACACGTTCCAATTTACAAAGGGTCCGTCAACTTAAGAGCTGGAACGCGGATGGCGTTTGCACGATGCGCAAAGCGCGAGAAAATACTAACGCATGCGAACGGAGGAAGATGAGTCTCGCGTCTCGCTGCGATTCGCGGTTTTAAAAAATTAAAGAAGAAACACGCACCCATTAGGTTTGTGTCTTATGCCACTGAGAGTGTAAAAGAAAAAAGACATGGCATAATCAGTGGAATGGCCACACGCTTTCGCCGAACACATTTTGGAATGTACAAAGTGTCCTTCAATTTTTTTTACAACTTATTTACAATAAGGAATAGTCCAGCAGTCAAGATGGCGGCTGTTATTTTTCCGAACACCGACACGTCGTCTCCCTCTTCTTCGCACACTTCACCATAGTTATAGCTGCAACCCCGCAACAATATGCACATCATCGCACCGTAACGTGCAGTTGATTTGGATAAAACTGACAACTATGCTCTAATGTGTATGCCGCCGTAACGTTTTTGTAGTGTAGTTGCGCTGAGCGAAGTGCACAAACGAGTAACGAATCAAGAGGACAGGACAGGTGGTGCGCAAACATTCAACTGTTTATTTTCGCAAAAGCACGTCAAAGATATACATGTTACTCCTTTGCGCATTTCGCTCAGCGCAATACATACCAATGCCGTGCCAACTAGCCCAATTGAAGCTTAGCTAAACGTCCTAACGTGCCGTCATAACCCCTTTAAATGGATGGGAGGGGGGGGGAGGGAGCTGCTAAGCCTATAATCAATCCCGTAACGGGGGGGGGGGGGGGGGGGGTCCTAGGAAACCCCCCTCCCATACTGCTTCTTCACATAGGAACTTTTCTCTAAACAAAACGGGGCTTTCCTCGAATAGTCAAGGACTTCAGCAAGTGTCCCACCCCAAGACCCCCCCTCCCCCCTCCAAAACAAATTCCTCTCTGCGCACCTGTACGCACCTGTACGCACAAATAAATCAATCGAACTCGCAACGCTTCACTCAAATCAATAAAAAAAATTGGGGGGACCCTTAAGCTTCGCCTTCAAGAGTTGAACGCGATAGCGATATCCCGTCCCTAGTGCCTACATTAATCACTTAGTGCGTACTATGTAATGGGTAGTATAGTTTAAACCAGGAGAAATTATGCGCGGCAAATGTGGGAAATGTTTTTGAACTTGCTATTGGTGGGCCCTTCAAAATTGGTGGGCCCTTCATCTTCGCCTTTAAGAGTTGAACGCGATAGCGACATCCTGTCCCGAGTGCCTACTTCAACCACTTAGTGCATACTTGCTATGCACCCACTACGTCGTGTTAAGGGAATACGCGCAGTAAGGTGTGTACCGTTTGTAATGGGTGGCTGGCTTTAAACTATGGAATCGTTATGATAGTCACACATTCTGACGCCCAATGGCAATTTACGCTTGTACCACGCAATATTCCTGGGATATTACATGTTATATTGCGACGCCTATATAAAGGGCGCTTGCGTTTGCGAAGTATGGAAGTTATTTTCACTGCATTTCCAAGCAGAGGAAGTTATTTTCACAGTATATCCAAGCAGAGGCATGGCTGTGTGGTAGAACACCTGCTTGCCACGCAGACGACCCGGGTTCGATCCTCACTCGGACCCGAAAATTTTTATTATTTATTTTATTTGCATCTTTCTTGATTTTTCGGTCACGGACAAGATGATGATTTTTCGTTCACAACCAACGACGTCGACGCCGGAATTTCTGCGAAACGAGCTCTTTAACGCTATCGCGTTAAAATGTGATAGAGGCCACTACTCGCCTCCTGCTTCGCATGACACCGACTCCCTGAATGAGAGGGATCGGCCGAATTTTTTCTGTGTCTTTTTCTCTCTCTCTGTACTTCGCGCTTTCTCCTTTTTATGTCTTTCTCTTTATTTCTTTTTATTTGATTATCTAGTTGTCTCCCATTTTCTTCCTGCCTTTTTTTCTCTCTATTTCTCTCTTTCTCATTCTACTATGATAAGCTTTACTCTTTCCCTCCTTCTTTCTCTTCCCATCACGCTCACATCTGTTTTCCTAACCCTAACTTTCGTTTCCCACCCCTTTGCTATACTATGCACTACAAGGATGCGAGTAAAAAGAGTAAAAGTGAAAATTCAGCAGTGGCTTAGCTCGGCTATGCCAGGGTATATGTAGCATGAGCTACCTCCTGGCGACGCCGCTTTGCTATCTCCCTTTCACAAGCTGTTGGCAGTGCAGCCAAAGGTAGAGCTCTCTCATCCAATCAAGGCTGTGTGGGCTCAGCAAATAGTCCTTCAACTATCTTAGGAATCCAGCACTATTTTGCACACTACAATCGCATAAAGAGAGAGTTTGGTTAGGATTCATGTTTTAAAGCGTCCAAAGTGTTTTAATAATTCGTGAAATTAATAGAAAAAACCCGCATGGCACGCGCCTGAGCGGAGGCCTGTTGTGAGGTGGTGAGGCACCGCTTTTCGGCGATCAAAAGTCCAAGGCAGGACGCTGGCAACGCGTAGCTGCGGACGCACTTCACGTCGGCTCTGCCTTTTATGAATGATTTCCGCAGATTTATCGAGTCAAATACGCGAATATCGACCACCATCGGATAGAGCAAATCGGCCCGAACCCTTCGACACCGAGAACCTTGGTGAGCGACCTTTTTCGAAGCTTTTTCGATGTGAAAAACCACCCGAGCTACGTGCGCGTCGCTAAGCCTAACGCCGACAAGGCGGACACCAGCCTCCGGCAGGGCGACCAACGGTGCTGCGCTGTACACCAAGGGATCGGAAGCACCTCCGAAATGGAGGTAGATGAGGCAGATGTGGGGAAAACCCCGAGTAACAATTCCGGAGAGGACGAAAGCGATCCTACGAGACGAGCCGAGGACGGCGACGCCGAGGGATGGATCAAAGTTACGTACAAAAGAAAGGGCCGCGCGAGCCCTAACGAAGAGACAGAACAAGGCATCCGCTCGAGAAGCCCGACGCGCAGAGGCGGGAAGAGCATAGTGAACAAGATTTTACGAGCAAGCAAGATGCCCCGGCTACCTACAGATGAAATCAAGATAATCGTCAGACCAAGGGACGGGCTGAACATCAGAAACACGTGCAGAGCGAGCCTCGACGAAGCGATACGCCATGAAGCAGGGGTGAGCAGCGACGAAATCGTCACGATCTGTCCGAACCCTATACAAAACATCCTGGTGATAAGCACACCCGACGAGAAGACGGCGACGAAATTCGTCAAAATCAAGGAATTAACAATCAACGGGAAGAAGTACGAGACCAACGCGTACGTCTCGGCACCGGAACAGATGGCCAAGGGGATAATCCGCAACATTCCCCTGAAGTACACACAAGATCAGCTCGTACAAGCACTGGTGAACGCGAGGAACCCTTCCCTGGCATACGCCAAGAGACTGGGCAGCACGACCACAGTAATACTACTGTACGAGGGCAACAGGGTCCCCATGTGGGCGTACTTCAACAGCATCATGATGAGAGTTTCCCTCTACCGGAAACAAATAGACTTTTGTAAAGAGTGCGGGAGGCTCGGACACAGACCCGATGTGTGCCCAAGACCGGAAGACAAGCTGTGCCCGGCGTGCGGTGCCAAAAACCCTGCCGAAGACCATGAATGCACACCCAAGTGCAAGCTCTGCGGAGAGGCGCACCCCACGGCAGACCGGACTTGCAGGGCTAAATTTAAGACGCCGTACTTGGTAAAACAAAGAAGGTGGACTGCGAGGAAGAATGAGGAAGAACTCCAGCGGGAAGCCGGCTCATCAGACCAGGACACCTGGGGAAGCAGCAACACGCAACCATCCCCTGCACCCACATCAAGGTCCAGATCAAGATCCAAGTCCAGGCTGGGAGATCGAGGACGACGAGGCTCGAGGTCAAGGTCCAGAAGCAGAGCCAGGAACGGACGCGGGTCGCGATCCGCCTCGAAGGGGAGGATGCCCGAAGCGAAGGGGAAGCAGCAAGAAGAACAGAAGACGCCAGGCAAGGTAGGCTGGTCAGACGTAGTGGCCGATCGTGAATCGGGAGGGTCCGGCAAGGCCAGTAACGATAGGGACAAGTACGAAGGCATAGAGAAACGCGTAGAGGAATATAGAACGGAAAACAAGCTACTCAGACAGGAGCTCGAAAAAGCAAAAAAAGAGAACAGCGAGTCAGCCAAAAAAATAGACGCACTGCAGAAAACACTTAACGAAATACTCATGAAAATGCAGGGACAGTCGTCGCCTCCGTCGACCGCCGTTGCGGCCGTCTCCACCCCATCGACCAAAATCATGGAGGAGGAGGAGGTAGAAATGGTAGAAGAGATAGCACAACAACCGGGCGCCAAGCGAAAAATCCCGGTGACCAAGACCAAAGAACGGGATGGTTCTGAACAGGAGGTTAAGAGGCCCCGCCCTAGCACAAAAAAAACAGACGTCCTCGAGGACATGATAAACAGGCTGTCGGACAAGATGGAGAAAATGTTCGAGATGCTGGTGGTGCAACTTAGCGACAGCGAGGCAGAGAGGAAGGCGCTCGCCCTAAAACACGAGAAGCGGCTCGAAGAGCTGGAGAAGAGGATCTAGTAGAGATGGCGGGCACCAATATGGGAAGACTCGTCATCTGGCAGTGGAACTGCCGCAGCTTCTCAAACAAAAAAAGCAACGATGACTCAACTTATCAAAATAACCACAAAAAGAAAAAAAACCTGACGTGATAATTCTCCAGGAGACATTCGACCACGCTAAAATTGCCGGGTACGCCACCCACAAACAACGCACACAAGGCACTGGGAGAGACATAGTCGTGACCACATTAGTCAAGAAAGGATTCGTCGCTATCCCACGCATTACGAAAAAAATCACGGACATCAGCCACATCCTCATAGAAGTCGTGCCTCGCAGAAAGAGGGAGAGCAGCACTTTTGTCCTAAACGTATACAGCAGCCCGTCCAAAAAGGGCCTAACACATAATTTCGAAGAATTATTTAACGAAACTATGACCATCGCGGGCGACAATAGACTCGTCATCGGAGGTGACTTTAACGCTCCCGCACACGCAGTGGGGATATGGGCACTCGTCAAAAAAGGGAAAAGACCTGGCCGACCTCATCGAAAAGGCCGGCCTAACCATTCTCAACGAGCCAGCCTCGCACACCAGAATCGGTGCGGGCCCTCATAGGGACACCACGCCAGACTTAACGCTCTGTAGGAACGCTGGGAGAATCACCTGGGAGAACACCTTTGAGGACCTGGGGAGCGATCACAGGATTCTCAGAATCACCCTAGGAGACCCTCCCGCCACGAAGAGGAAAAACAAGATCAGGCTAGTAGATTGGGACAAATTCCGCAAAATCAGAAACGAAAACGAACAGGGGCCCATCAAAAACATAGAAGAATGGAACAGGGAGCTTCTACGAGACGTAGAAAAGGCCACGACCGAGATGGAGTGGGATGATTGGTTGGCTCGACGAGAAGAAGACGATGATGACGGCGGCGGCGGCGGCTACTCACCGCGGATGGACAGCAGGCTCGCACACCTTATAGAAGCCAAAAAATCCATTCAGAAACGCCTGCACGGGCAAAAACACAACAGAAATCTAAGGCGAAAACTCGCGGAATTAAATAAGCACATTGAAGCACACTGCGCCCAGCTATGCAATCAGGAATGGTATGAAGTGTGCGACGCCATGGACGGCAACATCAACACAGGCAAGACGTGGAAGATCCTCAAGCACCTGCTCGACCCGTCGGCCACCAAGACGGCGGCGAAAGTGGAAATGACCAAGATCAGACACAAGTACAAAGGAAACATCCGTGAGATGGGTGACGAAATCGTCAAGCTGTACCTCGACAGACCCCCAGCAGTCGAACACCGGGACTATTCGGGCCCTCCAAAAGAGGATCTTGACAGAGACTTTTCACAGCAAGAAATCAGGGCAGTCCTGCAGACCATCAAGACCAAGTCAGCTCCAGGTCCCGATAAAGTGACCAACAAGATGCTCCGGAACCTGGACGACCAGGGAACGAGCCGCTTGACAGACTACATCAACGAGTGCTGGCGAAACGGGGGGGGATACCCGACGAATGGAAGAGGTCCGACGTGATCCTTATCCCTAAGCCGGGTAAACCCCTAGAAATCCAGAACATGCGGCCCATCTCCCTTACTTCCTGCGTCGGTAAAGTAATGGAGCATGCTTGCCTGAACAGAGTTAACGGCTACCTTGAGTCTAACAACGTATACCGCAGCAACATGATCGGCTTCAGAAGAGGGCTCTCTACACAGGATGCCATGATACAACTCAAGGAGCAAGTCATAGACAGCACTGGACGAGGCTTGAGGGCAATAATCGGATTAGATCTAACGAAGGCCTTCGACAGGGTCAAGCACGCAGCCATCCTCGAAAGAATTGAGCAACTCGGCCTGGGCGAACGCACGTACAATTACATTAGAAATTTTCTTACGGGAAGAACAGCCACGATCAGACTAGACGAGGAGGAGAGCATCCAAGTGGACATGGGCAGTGCGGGCACACCGCAAGGGTCCGTCGTGTCACCGATGCTCTTCAACCTCGTCATGATCGGGTTATCAGAAAAATTAGAGCGAATAGAAGGTATTAATCACACAGTTTATGCAGACGATATTACGATTTGGACCACGAAAGACACAAGCGAGGGCGAGATGGAGAATAGACTTCAAGAGGCGGTGGAGGCAGTCGAGAATCATCTGGAGGGCACCGGACTGGAATGCTCGCCGGGGAAATCAGAACTGCTACTATACCACCCCAAGAGACTGGGCACACCGTGCAGAGACGTAGCAGAACTACACAAAAGGGGAATCAGGATAGCGACTAGAAATGGCATGGAGATACCCATGGTTCAGAAGATCAGAGTCCTGGGTCTCTGGGTCGAAGCCAGGGGAACAAATGCGGAAACCGTAACGCGCCTGGAAAAGAAGGTCATGGCGGCCGTTAGGCTAATACAGAGAGTGTGTAACAAAAGAAGAGGCATTAAAGAAAGAAACGTAGTACGGCTCGTCCAGGCCTTCGCAATCAGCCACGTCACGTACGTAGCGGCGTTCGTCCACTGGAGCAAGGCCGAGAAAGACAAGGTCGACGCGCTCCTTAGAAAAGCGTACAGAACAGCACTAGGTCTACCGCAATACACAAGGAATGAAAGGCTGCTACAACTCGGGGTACATAACACGCTGGACGAGATCGCTGAAGCACAGATGATAGCGCAACTCGAACGCTTGTCCGGAACCAAGGCGGGCAGGGAAATCATGGAAAAGATCTCCATAAACTACCACGGAATGAAGGGCCCCAAGACGCAGATTCACCCGGACGTCCGATCCGCAATAATCACGGAAAACATCCCGAAGAATATGCACCCCGTACACAACGTTGAGAGACGAAAAAGCCGCACGAAAACGATCCTCAAACACCACGGCGCGCGGGAGGGGGGTGCTTTTTGTAGACGCCGCCCGGTATCCCCGAAATCTGAACATCGATAATGGGGTTGTGAGCGGCTCCCCTCTTCGCAATGGCGGTCGTAGATACGAAAGGGAAGACCGTAACAGCGGGCTCTGTAAGGACTAGATCGTCGGAGGCAGCGGAAGAAATGGCCATCGCATTGGCCATAATCAACGGTCGAAAACAAGACAGATTAATAATCAGTGACTCCCAGATGGCCATTAGGAATTTCACAAAGGGATGGGTCTCCACCGAAGCAGCCAAAATCCTAAACCGCAAAGCAGAAGACTTCCGGAACGGCAAATTAATACCCAAATGCCTCAAGTGGATCCCGGCGCACATGGGGGGAAGTAAACATAGAAGATACGAGCATCCCTCCCAACCTCAACGAGAAGGCCCACCGAACCGCGCGCGAACTAACCCACCACGGCTCGGACAGTGACGGCCCGACACCCCGCATCCACCGCGGAAGGGGGGGACGACCCCGGCGGAGGCGATGGGGACGACGGAGGAGGCGGCAATGACGAATATGCGATACAAGACGACAGAGACAGACTGGTCACGTACCACGACATACTGGCACACTATAAGCAACAACGAGAAGCATACCCCCCCACCACACAAACAGCTAGACAGATCTCAAGAAACAGATTGGAGAAGATTGCAAACCAGAACCTTCCAAAATCCAGTACACTTAAACAGAGTAAATCCCAGACAATACCCGGAAGCGAGCTGTAAGCTCTGTCAGCACAAACACGCAGATATGGCACATATCTTATGGCAATGCACACAGGTCACGGTAATATACCGAGAGGACAATATAGAACCGGACTTTCTCGAGGAGCGATGGCTCAGCGCGCTGACTAGCTCAGACCTGCGCGACCAACTGTGGGCAATCCAGCGGGCCCGGACAGCGGTGGAAAGGCTATGCCTCACCGCACATATTGCCCGGGTGGCCTGAGCCCGGGCCGGCAACCTTGCAGGTGCTTTTTTGAATAAAGTTTTTCCGTCCGTCCGTCCGTTTTCGGCAACATAGCGTCGCCCGAGTTGGTCGTGTGTCTTCAACGCGTCCCACAAACTGTCGCCGGTGAGCCATCCATCGAGTGTGCACGATTTTCCCAAGCTGGCGAAGCAGATAGCTTTAAACGCTAGCGCTTCGCGTCGAGTGCGGGGAGAGTGCACGCGTGTACTCACTTACCAAGAGGACGGAAAAACCTACCAAGGTGAGCGAGCGAACGCTCTATCGGTGGAAAGCGCTGGCAGGGAACGCGGGCAGAGTCCTAACGCCGAACAAGCGTTTTTATTGGAAAGGCCGCGATCGGCGAACAAGCTGGACGATTTTGACCTGAGCGCCTTTCGATGGGTGGTGCACATCTTTTTTGAGAGAGGTGAAATTCCAACCATCGCCGACGTGTTGCAGCGTTTCGAAGAGGACGAGACGCTGCCGACCGTGTCCACAACGACGATGCAGAGCATCGTGAAGCAGCTTGGCATAGCTTGGCTTCAAATACAAGGAACGCTCTCGGAACGCAATAGAAGCGACGCACATTGTGCAATGTCACCACCGGTTTCTGCGGAGCTGCGACGCCAGATTCAAGTTGTGATGAGGACGATAATGTGTGAACCCTTCTAACGGGCTCATGGCAATCATTACGTGGTGCGTACAGGACGGGATCATTCAGTAATGTTGCAGTGAGAGTAGCAAATATAAAAAAAGCATTTATGTCGGAAAATAAAGCTTCAGATTGCTTGATTCAGTTATTCGTTCGCTAATTGACTCAATGATTCACTTAAATTCATTGACTGAATTATTAAAGTAATTTTTTTTATACCCGTGGCGTAAATTTTAGAAAAAAAAAAGCTTGGATGTGACAAAAACGCATAGGAACAAGTGACAATATAATTAGACAAAGCCGAGCCAGTTCCTTTGGAACGGAAATCGCCCCGTCCGAAAATAAAGGAAACAGATCAAGGTATTTAGATCAAGTATTTGATACCAAGCGCCATCTGCTACAAAATTAAAAACTTAATTAGTATAGTACACATTTTTCCACACATGCGGGGCCACTTGTCAGATTCACGGAAGCGACTTTCGCGTAGGAACAAAATTATGTAGTGCGCTCTGTCATGATTGGCTGAGGGCGCCCGTACCTTCCACAGTACTGCCAACTAGAGCACTGCACGGGCCGGGGTTTGCGGACCGGGCCCGGCCCGGGCCCGGAACTTGTTTAAACTTACCCGCCCGAGCCCGGCCCGGTGACTCAGAGCGAGACCCGGGCCCGGCCCGTACCCGAGGAAAAAGTTCGCCTACCCGGCCCGGCCCGGCCCGGCCGCAGATCGGGCCCGACATGGGCCCGATCCAGTAATCTAGGTGGTGTTGCCCGAACACGAAATTGACAGCCTGGTGTTTTAAGCAAGAAATATACACGCTTTGGTGGCGCATGCTCCGCTAACAATTGTACTTTAACCTACGGTAATTTCTTGTAAAAAGGGGCTAACGGTGGAAGCGGCTGATCTGATATACTGCATACAATGAATACCCGTCTGGTCGGGAAGAATCATTGAATAAAAAGACGAGGACACCGACCCCAAGAGAATAAAAATGCGTTGACGTTGCGGGACCCAGAATGGAAGCCTTGTTCACAATGATTGTGAACAATTAAGGCTCCCGTTCTGGGTGTCAAAACATCAACCATGATGATTATCAAGAGCGTTTCGCTGCAGATTTTGTAGCAAGGGAAGTGACTTGCAGCATGAGTTCACTTTTAATACAGAGCGCAATAAAAACAGAGGACACAAGGAACAGAACGCTGTCTTCCCTTTGTTTACATTGCGGTCTGTTAAAATTTAAAGCATGCTCTAACGACAAAGCCAATCGTGCATCCTTCTGGATGCACGATTGCGCCTGTCTTCAGCATAGTAGCACCTTGCCACAGCAATAGAAATAGAGAAAGAATTCAAAATTCATTACGTTCTTGCAACTACACTAACCTAGACAAACATTATAATGAAGTGCGCGCAGCACGTGTACTTTTAGAAAGACATATAAGCTGCCGAAAGGAAAAAAAATATTTGTCATAGCATTCTTTTCATCTATCACGCCGCTGCTAGTATCTACAGTATAGCAGTTTTTTGTGGCATATTGTACGGCTTGTTTCTTCACATGCCATTGCACAAAAAATCAAATTATCAAAAGATACCGGCTTTATGCACGCCATGCGCTGTTGCATCATATATCCGGCCGCGCTAAAGTTTCTCGCACAGGTTGCGCTAGCCGCAGGGGAGTACATCTGCCTTGCGAATTGTGAAGGCGTCGCCAGTCTTTGTTTTTAACGTCCACCACTGGAGCAAATTTAGGATATCTCTGCGGACTTCGGCGCAATGAACATAGCTGCCCAGCTCATCGCCTCATTTCGAACGTCATGCCGCTTTTCAATGTCATTATAAAACTCCCCTTGAGGGCTTCTGCTTCTGCTTATGCTTCTGGCTAATATTTCTGAAAGCCTCGTAGCAGGTTTCAAGAACAAACGCCCAAGTGCCATACAAGCAGCGACAAACTCGCAGCTAACTGTAGCTGTCATCCCGTAAGTGCACAAGGTGGCGAACAATCTCAAAAAGGTTGTCGGCAGGGCAGGCGTTAAGCTATTGTTTTCTGCCCAAAATAAGCTCGGTAAGCTGTGCCAGAAAGTGAATCGAGAGGGAGAGAAAAAGAGAGCATGCACTAAGAAGCATAAGCAGAAGTTTGTTGAATGTCGCCAAGGTGTTGTGTACAAAATTCCACTTTCTTGCGGGCGTTATTATATTGGGCAAACTGGGCGGTGCGCGAATGACCGCATGCGTGAGCATTCGAACAAGGTTCATAAACAAGCTGGTGATAGTCAGTTATCTATTCACTGTAACAATTGCGGGTGCCACCCATCTTTTGAAGATACCACTTACCTGTCAAAATACCATGACGAACGAGCGCGTCTCATTTCAGAGGCTTATCACATCCACAACAGCGGCGAGGCATGTGTTAGCCTCCCCTCGGTCTCCCTCCTTCCGAAAGAGATAAAATTCATGTCCGATTGATCGCCTCATAGCCTCTGCGCAGGCTGAGTATTCAACTTTTTGTCATTTCTTTGTGATAGTGGTGAAGTATATATATATGCTGACTGAAGAAATAAACACATATGGTAGTTAGTCAGCGCCGTGGTCCCGTGTTCTTTCTTGTCCCGTCTTTTAGCGCTGTTTTTCACTCGTACTGCACCTACCCTCTCCTACACTCTCTCGCACCACATGCTCCGGTTGCTAGGGGCGAGGATAAGCGCGCGCGCCCGCAGCTGTTGCTATGGGAGAGGGGGTGAGAGCGGAGAGATAACACCTGCCGGTGCGCGGACGCCGCCGCGGACAACGCCGGACGCCTCACATAGCCCGACTAAGAAATGCATTCGCATTTAAAACCACTAACGCCATCTAGTGATATTATTTCCAAGGACATATACACGCAACGCCATGTATTGAGCAATTCATAAACTAAAGCTGGCTACATACATACTACTACTACAGAGGAGGGAACGACCCACACCCTAAGGAGCTTCGCCCCTAAAAATTGAAGGACACTTTGTACATTCCAAAGTGTGTTCGGCGAAAGCGTGTGGCCATTCCACTGACTATCCCTTTTCTTTTTTCTTTCACACTCTCACTGGGATAACACACAAACCGAATGTGTGCGTGTTTTCTTTTTTAATTTTTTACCGTGAATCGCAGCGAGACGCGAGACTAATCTTCCTCCGTTCGCATGCGTTAGTATTTTCTCGCGCTTTGCGCATCGCGCAAACGCCATCCGCGTTCCAGCGCTTGAATTGACGGACCCTTTGTAAATTCGAAAGTGTATTCCGTGGACGCATGTGTCCATTGAGACGGCGTCGGTCAGAACGATTGCAGGGGCTGGGCACAGCGACGCTACGCAAGCAAAGCGCGAGCGCTGTAGAGTCCGACGCGACCGCCGTCCGTTTGCGCACCTCGGCGGCCACCTGATTCCGTGCCAGAGCTCGGATGGACAGACGGACAAACTGACGGACGGACAGACAGACGGACAAACGGACGGACGGACAGATGGATGGACGAACAGACGGAGGGACAGACGCACAAACGGACGGACAGACGGACGGACGGACAGACGGACGAATGGACGGACCGACGGACGGACAGACGGACGGACAGACGGACGGACGGACAGACGGACGGACAGATGGACGGACAGACGGATGGATGGACGGACCGATGGACAAACGGACGGACGGACGAACAAACGGACGGACGGACAGACGGACGGACGGACGGACAGACGGAGGGACAAACGGACGGACAGACGGACGGGCGGAGGGACAAACGGATGGACAGACGGATGGACGGACGGACGGACGGACGGAGAGACGGATGGATGGACGGACGCCGGTCGGCCACCGGACGGACGGACGTGAGCATGAGACATTAAAGGCTTTCGCCTTAAAATTACACCATCTCCCGCTAAAGGGAACCATGTGTAGATGCGAAGCAGCGGGCGTTAACGCTTACACTGCCGGCGGCGTTGACGCTGGCGCTCATCGCGGCGTTGCGCAGGAGAGAAATCTAGGGAGGTGCAATCACGCAGTGATGAACTGGTGTTTCCTACTGGAACATGCCAATCGCTGGTAATGGGCAATCAGAGATAGAAGACTCCAATTGGACACAGAGACCCACAGTTCGCTTTTAGTTAACGCGCACGCTGCGAATTTTTATCGTTCGGCAACGCACAATCTCCCACCGGCACTACCTTGCAGGTCAAGATTCAGTGCATATATATATATATACGGGGTGGCCAGTGAACGGTTGTGCAGCGTGAGCAGTCGGCTTTTTCAATCAAGAAACTCACTAGCAGACGCTGCCTGCGTCGGCGTTGCGAGGTGAGAGAGGGGAAGCGTAGGAGAGGAGAGAGGGGGGAGGGGACGTGCATGCGCATTGAGGGTGTAGACGCCGCGGGAGCGATGCCTAGAGGAGAGAGAGGGGGGAGGGGACGCGCATGCGCAGTGGGGGGTGTGGTTGCCGTGGGAAGGGATGCCTAGAGGAGAGAGATGGGGGGAGGGGACGCGCATGCGCAGTGAGGGTGTGGACGCCACGGGGAGGGATGCCTACAGGAGAGAGAGGGGGGAAGCGTAGGAGAGGAGAGAGAGGGGGCAGGGGACGCGCATGCGCAATGGGGGGCGTAAACGCCGCTGGAGGGACGTCTAGAGAAGAGAGGGGGGGGAGCGTAGGAGAGAGAGGGGGGAGGGGACGCGCATGCGCAATGGGTGTGTAAACGCCACGGGTGGGAGGGATACCTAGAGGAGAGAGAGGGGGGAGCGTAGGAGAGGAGATGCGTAGGGAGGGTTTGCGCAGGCGCAGTAAAGGTGGCCAGGACGCACACCACCACCCCCGGACGGACGAACGGACGCCGGACGGACACCGGATGGACGTGAGCATGAGACATTAAAGGCTTTCGCCTTAAAAGTAACCCTTAAGTTACTAGGCGATGTACTGCGCGAATCTCACAGCATCACATGGTGTCCGGGACACTCGGGGGTCCCAGGAAACGAACGGGCGCACGCACTAGCTCGCGAATTAGCCAACCGAGCAGACGGCGCCCCGACTAAAATAGCAAAAGACGACAACCCACACGACATCTTGGAGCACCAGCGTCGCGAACGACAAATCTACGCGTCTCCGCATCCGCAGCTAGGAGTAGGAGATGCCCGGAAATACAGAAAGATCCAGACAAACACCTATCCGCACTTGGGACTATGGCACGCAATGTGGCCAACGGCGTACGCCGGTAAATGCCCATGGTGTGGACGGCGGCCGTCTCTTCCCCACATCATGTGGGAATGGATGTCTAGGCCACAAAACATAAACTCCCCTCTGGTACAGACCTTACTAAGGGAGCCTTGGGAGGCCGTTCTCGCTCGAGCCGACTTGGAGACCCAGCAGGGTCTCTTGGATCAGGCTGAGCGTACAGCAACGGCCACTGGAGTCCTGGACTAGGGACCCACCCTTGCCGCTCCCTTGTCTCTCATATTTCTTCAATGAAGTTTTTCAATCAATCCGTTCATCACGAGCACCTTGCCCGATGTTAACGCGTCCTTGCAAGTGGAGCACACCATGCATGAATTCACTGTAGTTGCTGTTACTCGTCCGGAACTCTTTCTTGTTGGAGCACGCCACGCGCGTTCATTGCCACGCCACGCGGGAGCACGTGGGTTCATCGCGCGTCTGCAGAATCACCAACCAGCCCAATTCATGACGCTAATACACTACAGAATCTCGTTCACCGACGCCATCACGTGATTGCTGAGAGAGTGTAAGCGGGAGAGGCCACAGCCTCTTACACCGGCCCGAACGCGCTAGCGCGTGCCAGCGCGTTCTGACTAGGATACAACGCGTTGGTTCATCGCGCGTCTGCAGAATCCCGTTCCCCGACGCCATGCAACGGAGCGACCGCGCGCAGCAGTATACAGTGAAACCTCGGTGATACGATCACAGCTCATACGAATTTCGGGGTGATACGAATTCTTATTTGGTCCCGGCCGAGGCCCATTGGCCTGCAATGTAATGGAGTACGGTTGTTGCGAACCAATTTTTCCCCCGCGACGTTTGATACGAACGTACGCTAGCGCCCAGGTACGAAGAGGTGCTGTCCGCGCTGTCGCGGAAAACGCGCCAAGCACGTGCGAGCGCAGGAACGCAAGCGCGGGCATGCGTGCCACACCACCAAATCGTCAGAATCACGGTGTAAGAAACATACTTTTCTTACGATCAGAATATACCTTCAGAAACGCGTCATGGCCTCCGAGATTGTGTGCGTGAATCTTTGAGGCTCTAATGTGCCTCCGTGTGCCTTCGCATTTAAATCGGCGCCATGCTTTTTTTATTTTTATAACCCGTCGACGCGGGCTGCAGTCGTACTGTGTTTACACGTGCCCGCCTCGTGCATCAGAATTCCTATGAAAGGTGGACGAGGACCGAAAGAAGGCGAGGGCGATCTTGGCGAAGGAGTCAGGCCTCACAACGTGAACATGCGTGACCGTTGAGGTCGCACTTGTGCGGGCACGCCGTAAGTCTCCCAAAAAACATCCCCAACACCTCCGCGATAACAAAATCATAACATAGGACCGCGGTTCTGAAATATTGCGGCCTTGATCTATCGCGTCAAAGTGCTTCTTCTGTTACTTTCGCCGCAGTGTTTAGGTGTCATGCAAAAAAGCATACTGAAATTTGGAAGGGGCTACTGCTGTCGCGGGTCACAACGCAACTGGCTGATTAATTAAACACGCCCGTACGGGCCGTATATTTACTAGTGCTGGTATGATTGCCGACACCTAAAAACTTTACAGACAATCAGAGTTCTTCCTGAAGTTGCTGCGGCCCTGAAAAACAATAATTGACAATGTACTCCAGCTTTCTTTTGTCGCATGCTATTTTCCACGCTGTCTGGTGATACGAATTTCGGATGATACGAATATTTTCGTTGGTCCCGTGAGATTCGTATCACCGAGGTTTCACTGTATTCGCCCCAAGATCGGTCTACAGGCGGCAGCACCGTCACCGCGCTAGTGTGGATAGGCGGCCGGCGGCGCGCATACGAATGTACGCAGCGGCGCTTTTTCGTGAGCGGTGTGAGCCGATTGTCGGCAAATAAAATGTGCTGACTGCAGCCTACTCGTAATATATATATGTCATCCATTGCCGAATTGATGTACGAAGCTCGCCGAACGTTATTATTACTTGTGAGAGAAACGCAATCTGCCATTGAAAGGGATGTTCGCGCTTGGCGACTGTCTGCGTTTTCGCAAACGTTTCTTGTATTTTTATTTGTATGTGTTCAAATTGTATCCCGCTCACTTCGCACTGCTGTAGTGCGACTTAATTAATTCTTTGCTTCATGCATGGTGGTCTTGCACTAAAAAAAAACGAGAAAGAAAGCAATTCCATATTTTTGGGCGATGAGCTAAAATAACCCCGAAAACGCACCCGCATTTTTTATTATTCAATTCCAGTGGCGTAGCCAGGGGGTAACACACCGGCGTCGTGCCCCCCCCCCCCCCCCCCCCTAGAAATTTTTTTTCGCCATGGCATGCAGAGCAAAAAATGGCCATTTCAAAGAGGTGCACCCCCCCGAAATCTAGGAGGTATTCCCCCCACCCCCCCTCGAAAAAAATTTCTGGCTATGACCCCTGTTCAATTCTCCGTGAAATGGACATAGGACAGTTGATAAGCTTATTCAGGAAAGCTACGTGGCTGGCAGCGCTTTAGCGCGTTTGTTCTTACTCCATTAACAGTATAAAAAGGTAACAGTTCAGCACACAGCTTTCTTCGATTGATTATCTGCATGACAGTGACGCAACAAAGGTTCGGTTATTTGATGGGACAAAAGCTTTTCTTTTTTTTTCAAGCGAGTAATGCCCGATCTTTCCGTCAGTCTATGACAACGCCACAAAGCACTCAAGTCATTGTAAAAAAAAAGAAGACGTTTTGCGTGAAATTATACGACATAAGTGTGAGGCATGCCGTCTGGATTAATCTTGACCACCTGGATTCTTTTAAGCGAAATCAAATCTAAGCACACGGGTGTGTCTGTATAAAATTCGCCCAATATTAAAATTTCGCTCGGCGACTCAAGTTTAATCACATCCGTGTCATTCCATTTTCTGTTGTTTTTAAGGGACTGTTTAAGTACCGAAGTGTCAGAATTTACTAGACAGAAATATTTCGCTGTAGTGGGACCAGGACTGTACAATAAAAGGTTATCTCAAGCACAATTAAAGCTTGTCGCATAACCGATAAGCAACAGCGCCGCAATCAGACACCGAAAAATAATGCAAAACTTCGTTTATCACAGAGTCGCTAAAACGCTGCTTTCACGCAATATTTAATGCTCCTCATGTTTGGGACGACGCCAAGTGCAGTTTACGATGCGCTTCAACTAAAAGCGGCACCTACACCGAAATGATCCTGGTGAACGGAGGATACACAGCACTCTCGGCAAGTGCACGAACTGATCTTATTGCAGTGCATAATAGCCGAGCAAGGCCAAATGTGTCTGTAGATCGTGCTAGGCAAACGTACAAGCAGTTAAACTTGCGCTAACAGAGCGGGACAAACTGCCCTTTGAGCATGGATGGATGGATGGGTGGATGGGTGGGTGGGTGGATGGATGGATGGATGGATGGATGGATGGATGGATGGATGGATGGATGGATGGATGGATGGATGGATGGACGGACGGACGGACGGACGGATGGACGGACGGATGGACGGACGGACGGACGGACGGAAACGCCAAAGTGCTTGCAGTCAGTGATGTTCCGTCCTGGACAGAACAATTCCCTTTCCGAAGCCCGGAAATTCCCCATTTCCAGCATTTTTCCCCGCATACATCGCCAAAAATCCCCGCATATTTCGCTGCACAAAAAAATTATATATATATATATATATATATATATATATATATATATATATATATATATATATATATATATATATATATATATGTGTGTGTGTGTGTGTGTGTATGTAGTGTTCGACGTGTTTCAGGCTCTTCCCACCGCTTCTCTTTTTTCCTGCCCTACTCAAAGCATTGCCTCTGAGATCGGCTTTTAATACTACTAAGGAGCTACCTTAGAGCTCGCTTTAAGCGGTATGCGATGCGGAAGGAATGCTGTACATGCTCATGCACACGGCCACTTCATAAGAAGAAAAGTTAATTATTGTTGTTGTTTTTTTTTTGTTACTGAGTGACGTGGCGTACATTAATGTGCCTAGCAGACGCTATGTATCTATATGCACCACATTTTGTACAAAAAGCACGTCAACTTTTCAATAATGGTGACTAAGTATTGTGAAATAAAACAAGCTTTTGTGGTGGTATTTAACATTTTATTGACTTGATTAGGAACGGTTCTGCAAAATACCGTAAAGAAAAAAAATAAATAAATGTGAAGTGACTAGAATATATATTGAATGGGTCTTTAAAACCCAGTCAATAAATATTGACTGGGTTTTTAAAAACTATGGTCTTTAAAAACGAACCTTAGAGGCTGTGGTTTGGCGCGCTACATGCTCCAGAAACGATTGCGACATGCGAAAGCCTCATGTACACAGTCTTTTGATCGTTATAAAAAGAAAAAAAATTCGCCGCCCCTCAAAATTCCTTGCAATATCGCGAAGATTCCCTTTTTCCCTTTCGTCCAAAAAGACTGTCGAAAATTCCCTGAAAAAAGGGAAAATTCCCTGCACGGAACATCACTGCTTGCAGTACACACAAAAAAAATGCTTCGCATTTAAAAATCAGGATCCCAGCAGGAATCGGAACAATGGGTTCTGCGTGGCAGTCAGGTATTCTACCACGGTGCCACGCCAGGTCTTCAAAGTGCTTCGGAAAAAAAACCTCATCCATTCGTAATGTCGGTGCAAGGTCAATTATGGTTACAGTTCTGATTATCTAATTTTATAACATAGCAACAAACATTACATATGTACTCCTATGATACGGATGTCACGTTGGATTAACGTCCATTGTGGTTCCAGTGTCGTCTCCACCTTTACAGCAATTTATTAAACATTACATTTGTATTGCTATGATTCAGCAAGCTATAATCATGCGTTCCTCAACCCACGGATAAATTGGCTAACGAAAGTTACGTGTGATATGCACACCAAAAAGTGCCCTTTGTTTCGATAATACTGGCATCCGTGCTCTAACGTGAGTGCTGTTGTTAACGTCAGACCATAATTTACCCTTTCAACACTAGTGTAGTGGACGTTCCTGGTAAGCTCATGTCGCGCACACAACTGCTACACTTATAAACAACGTCTATCCACCTCTTAGGTCAAAGCCAAGAAATGCAGCATAGACTCGCCGACTGCTTCGCATCAAGCCGATTTCCCACATGGCGTGGAATCTGCCAAATTTTTGTTTCGAAGATCAACTGTCGCTGACGGTGCTGTACCAAGCTTTTTCTGCCACTTCAGTGCATCCGCTGTTTACAGCATAATGGCTTAATGAGTGTTCACGCAACTGTTCAACACTGCATGGGTGGTAGGACCATTGTCAGGCAGTTAATCTGCCTTCAGCCATACCTTCCCTGGACATGCAGCATGTTGAAACAATGAAATGAAATGAAACGAAATTGCAGTCGAGAATTTTCACCCGCATTGGGCTCCAAAGCTGTTGACAGTTGACCGTGTGTCATCCGTGTTTGGCGTGCATGTATGCCATCCTCACTCAATAAGTGTGAAAGAAGTGAATGGGCTATTCAACGGCGATGTTGCATTCAGCACTACTTGAGTTTAAGGTATGAAAGGTGAATTCATTTGAGACCATTGACGCACATACACTCTTAATTTGTTTGTATGGCGCCAGCTGCCGCTATATGTTATTCTAAGTATTCGAGTAATGCTTCCTTGCCGCTGTTTAAATGTCATGGACAAATTCAGGTGCATTATGGCGGCAGCTGACGAAACCATTGAGTAAGGCTGCAAGTATTACATTTGTAAAGTTCTTGCAGGTACAGTAAATCGTGCAACTTTGGATGTGCATTGAACAAATAACAAGGAACTACACTTTAACTTCTTGCTTATTGACGACACTGCCATATATATTTTTACAGTAGCACCCGCTGCACGGGACTTTGCAATTCGAAAGTGACAAAGTGCAGCTGGTGCTTTAACCGTCACAATTTACAATGGATATGCAGTAGGAAATTGAGATCTTTGCCGGATCTTTCTCAGTCGCGTCATTGTTATCCAAATGAAATGATGAGTATGGTGTGAGTTGCTTCTAATCTTACTGTCAATGTGTTACACAGCGTCGTGAGTGGGTGAGTCCCTGAAATGTTACGCTTGTGTTCCACTGGTTAGGTCCCCCCATTATGAGGCGTCGCTGCCAGCGTTGTCCTTCATGTAGACGTTGCCAGTGATTCCGCAAAAGCATGTAACGTACATCGTTTAAAAACCGCAGGCCTGCGCAGAACGCGCAGCACAGTCACAGCAAAAGCTGTAAGAGCGGCATTTCTAGAGCATTTTTAAACACTCTTGGGGAAACTACCACAAGCATACTAGAAGATATAACGTTGGGCATAAAACACGAGGACAAGAAAGGAACACTTACAACAGACCAGCGCAAAGATTGCGCTAGTCTGTTGTAAGTGTTCCTTTCTTGTCGTCGTGTTTTTTGCGCATCGTTATATTTTCCAGTATGCTACACCAACTCGTCCACATCAAGCTACTTCTACCACAAGCATATACTTGCATGGTACCCACTGCGCCATAAATCATCGTAATTTTTGTGTGGTGGGGAAGCGTTCGCTATGCCATTATTCGTCATTTTTCGGAAAAGCGCGGTACCCGCTCCACACTTGTAACGCATTATGTGCACTTTGTTACTGCTATGGCTGACGACGATGAAGAATTTTGCCCGAGGCTTTTCTAATGGGTTGGAGCATTGACCGACCCACTCGTTACGCAATTCGCATTGTGTGATGCCTGGTTGTTGCTTTACTATTCTAAAACGCTTTATTACACATGTTAATCCGATACCTTACCCGACATGAACCTGGATATTGTCAGTTTGCAACGCTGTTTCAAGCTCCGGCGTAGCTCAGTGGTAGAGTACTGGGCTGCCACGCAGAGCGCCCGGATTCGATTCCCATCCTGTCACAGGCATTTTTATTTATTTAATTTTTAACACAAAAGTGTTTTATCGCGGGGTCCACCAAAATTTGAGTGACGTATTTCCGTCACGGAAATGACGTCGAAAAAATACGCATGACCAGAAGACAAAGAAGAAAGCTCCGTCAACGGGAGTCGAACGCACGAGCTCTTGGTCCGCGACAAGAGATGTCGGGCACGCTATCCACTGCGCCACGGTCACACACTCTTTAGACTTTAAGAACAAGCCATTCATATATACCACTGTTCTCTTACAGTGCTCTCGCTTAAGTGAAGTAATGCATTATGACCGTGAAACGCACGATTAGTTCCATCAAAGAATCGTTTCTAGGCGTCCTTCCCGGGAATTCGGCTAGTTTCGAATAGAAAAAGTGCAGTTTTGTCGACGCATTAACGCACTCGCAGGTAGCGACCTAAACCCTAGCATCAGCTTCGATCATAGCATCCGTCCATAAGAAAAAAGCTCTGCGGCGCGCGCGTGCTTCGCGTGGCCGTAACTTCCCGTTCCCAACTTGAGCTCGCCCCGCGAAAAATCGCAGCCGGCCAACGGGGAAGGCTCGACGCGCGTTGCGTTTCGCTCTTGTCGGACAGCGTTGTTCAATAACTCTAACATGCCACTAGTAGGCGACCTTAGCCCAAGTTCGGCGTCCAATCAGTGACGCTCTTCTGGCTGTCACACCGCTTTCTCTGACTCCGCTGTCACCGTACAGCTACCACAAGCAACTATGACCACAAGGGTTTGTTTAATAATTGATTAGGGACGTTAGTAATCGGGATACAAATGTACCACCGTGCCCCAACGTGGATGCATCCACGTTAAACGGTGATGTAACTGTCAAACACCAGTAGACATTGTGGAAGCTCTCTTATATCAGTGTACATACAGCAGGCCCTTAGCCAGGGGCGCGGCCATAGTCCCCCCCCCCCCCCCCGAAATCCGGGTGCAGGGGGGTGTTTTACCGAGGACAATAATAAAAATATGTGTTTTTCAAGGCCTTCAACAAATGCCCCCCCCCCCCCCCCCCCCCAGAAAAACATTCCTGGCGACACAGGCCTGGTGTACAGTAAACATTCAACTACTTCTGTAGGGACACGTTTCACTTTCGTGTTATACCGATTCCTATGACGGAGGGATCGACCAGGTCTTTTTTTTTATTATTATTTCGCGCGATAGTGGTTACGGACACCGGCGGTGGCGGACAACTACGGTGCAAGAACGACCCTTGTTGGGATCTCATAACCGCTTTCGCTGTAAAACTTGTGCGATGACTACATCACTGAGAGCTTCCCTTTCTGATTCGGCACTTGCAGGAATCTTAAAACTGAATGAAACACTAGTTGCTGACCAAACGCAGCCAGAAAACACTTCGTGATGCTTTAGGCGTCTGTAATGCATGTCGGTAGCAGACGATAATGAAACCGGCGCGCTTCCATCCGGGCTCATCGGGCGTTTGTCGTAGCAATCATGGCCGTTCTTGGTGGACACGTGAGTTAGAAAAAACGGTTAATCGATTTCAAACTTGCCAATTCTCGCCATTGCGTCTGCCTTAGTAACCTGGTAAGTAAACAATGCGCAAAACTACAGTCTAAACTTGATAAACTTGATCTTCTGTGCAGGCCGGAAACAACGTGTTGCTGTTCCTCATTTTAAGCTACTGGCCTCGGCGCAAAGTTTTTCTTGCGTTTCACCGAGCCTTACGCTGTTCTCAAACAAAGTTGTCCTGTCAAATATGAACTGTAGCACCATGAACATCATCGCACCTTCATACCTTTTTTTTTTTTTTACCATAGCAGACATATTTTCCAAGTTTCCCGTTTGAAATATTTTGTACGGCGACAGCTATAGGGAGCGGCCAGGTTGACCGCTTCCATGCGTGGGGGGGCCGCATTATTCACCATTACGTGCTTATCATTAATGTCGGCACTGCGTTTCTTCAGCGCGTGGATCGGCCAATAAAGGTTTCTCATGAACAACTGTCTTACACTGTTGAAGATGCGCGCGAAATTCACACGTTGTCTTTCTGTTACAGGCCAACTACCGGTGGCTTCTGCCGTGGATCGTATGGTGCTTTTTCAACATTCTTTATATTCTTGTCATCGCTGTCATGCAGGTGCTGGCCGCTGTGTTTGCCTCGGTAACGTATTGTTCTGGCTTTCATTTCCATAGAAATACTAAGGACCACTTCTCTTTTCTGCACTGGAACGTGACAGTCGGCTGCGTAAATATCACAAGGGTAGCGGCTTGGGATTGTTGGAAATTCATGACAGTATACTAGCGCGAGAACACACGGACAAGAAAGAGGACGACACACTGCGCTGTCTTACAACATAGTTTTATTGCTGCAGCCGTAACATGCGCTTAAATACATAAAGGTGCAACTCAGAAAAAAGAGGAGGAAAAGGGGGAAATACAATGACTCAGCATACATGTAGCAGGTGATAGCTATCACTCCGAAAATAGCTAAACACTTCTTTTGTCAATGATTTTTCACGATCCATCTAAAAAGTTGATTTCACACGGGGCCGAGAGCAACGGAAGGGGAGCTGACGCAATCACTGCCCAGCTTTCTGATGCGATCAGCTTCAATAATTTCGCGCGTGAGCTGAGAGCAATTCCTCGCGAGCACATGCGTACTCATGAAAATGGGCGCACAGCCACAATCCCTGCAGTGAATACCCAAATGTTTATGTTGATTATGAGCACCCGAACAATTTTCATAATCAACATAAACATTAGGGTATTCACTGCAGGGATTGCGGCTGTGCGCCCATTTTCACGAGTACGCATGTGCTCGCGAGGGATTGCTCTCAGCTCACGCGCGAAATCATTGAAGCTGATCGCATCAGAAAGCTGGGCAGTGATTGCGTCAGCTCCCCTTCCGTTGCTCTCGGCCCGTGTGAAATCAACTTTTTAGATGGATCGTGAAAAATCATTGACAAAAGAAGTGTTTAGCTATTTCCGGGGTGATAGTCATCACCTGTTACATGTCTGCTGAGTAAATGCTTGTCCCTTTTTCCCTTCTTTTTCTGAGTTGCACCTTCATGTATTTAAGCGCATGTTACGGCTGCAGCAATAAAAGTATGTTGTAAGACAGCGTAGTGTGTCGTCCTCTTTCTTGTCCGTGTGTTCTCGCGCTAGTAGTATACTGTGGTGCGTAAATATGCAAGCCGGCGCAAAAACCCTAGATAACAAAGCATGTTAACACTTAACGGTTTAACAGAACACGCGTGCATGCTGCAGCATACCAACATTCGTATCTGAAGCTTTTAGTGCAAGTAAAAAAACCTTTCGTCAAATTCCAGCCTATTGCGGAAAGCCAGCAGGCTTCTGCAGTAACCATTCCCTGCTCTACTTAGTTCCTCACTCGACTATCTCTTATTGCAATTATATGGGCACTCGGCGGGTTTTCGCCGTTGCCGGCATGTCCCGCACGCATGCATATATATATATATATATATATATATATATATATATATATATATATATATATATATATATATATATATATATATATATATATATATATATATATATATATATATATATATATATCTGACGAAGGCCGTGCCACGGCCGAAACGTAAGGCATAAAAGTATTGCTTTCTCGTACGTGCACCCGTTTTTTTCTTATATATATATATATATATATATATATATATATATATATATATATATATATATATATATATATATATATATATATATATATATATAGCAGTGGGAAAAGAATCACGCGGACCCCGATAGAATAAGGAACAAGAAAGAAAATACGACTTTCGTTGGTTTTGCACTGTATATTTTCACTAACGTTTCGTCTGGTGGACCAGACTTTGTCAAAGTAACAAGTACATCGTGGTGGGTTTCCTTATAAGCACGCTTAAATGAGATATTTTTGTGCAAGTTATCGGTAGCAAGAATGACAAAATAAAAATTGGGGGGACCCTTAAGCTTCGCCTTTAAGAGTTGAACACGATAGCGATATCCTGTCCAGCGCGCGTACTTCAACCACTTAGGGCATACTTGCTATGCACCCACTACTTGGTGTCAAGGGAATACGCAAAGTAACGTGTGTGCCTTTTGTAATGGGTGGCTGGCTTTAAACCACGAAGCCTTTATGACAGTCACATGTTCTGACGCCCGATGGCAATCTACGCTTGTACCACGCAATATAACTGCGATATTACATGTTATATTGCAACGCCAATATGCAGGACGCGTGTGCTTGTGAAGTATGAAAGTTATTTTCGCTGCATTTGCAAGCAGAGGAAGTTATTTTCACTGTATTTCCAAGCACGGGTGTGGCTGTGTGGTAGAACGCCTGCTTGCCACGCAGACAGCCTGGGTTCGATCCTCACTCTGACCCGGATTTTTTTATTTATTTTATTTGCATCTTTCTCGATTTTTCGGTCACGGACAAGATGATTTTTCGCTCACAACCAACGACGCCGATGCCGACGCCGACACCGTAATTTCTGCGAAACAAGCTCTCTAACGCTATCGCGTTAAAATAGCGGTCACACACAGTCGACATAGATTCATGCGCGCACATTTGGTACTCGTGGCAGTGAAGTCAGGTTACACACAGTAAGATAGATTGCACACGCAGTTGATATGGCATTACACACTAGGGATGTGGCCGTATTATTAGATTGCACGGCACGTGGAGGCAAAAAAAATGGGGGGGGGGGGGGGGGGGGGATGACGTCAGATCTACGCTTTACCTAATTTTTTCATAGTAACGTAATCTGATATGCTAGCATTATACTGCCAATGGTTTGAGATCGCAAGCAGAAAATCGGCACGCAGCACTAAGATTAATTTTTTGCTCTTTAGCCTCCCCTCAAGTACCTTTCAAACACGTCAAGGTTAAGGCGAGAGCACACCAAAAAAAAAGAAGAAAAAAACGATCGGAACTACACAGCACAGTCACTGAACACGATACACACAACCCAGTACGTCAACACGTGGTCTGGTACGAAATTGTGGAATATTGTCACGTGGTCGGGACGTCGACGAACGCAACAGTCGGCGTTTCAAAGAAGAAACTCTTATTTGGCCGAACTTGTGGCCATGAAACGTAAAGTCAGATTAGAGCAATACATTGGCACAGATAGCGGCGAACGGAGCGTCGGCCGTCGATCAACTGATCATCGTTGGGACGCACCGTCGCGCGTCGAACTTTCTAGCCTTATCACTGCTGGTCGTACAAGCTCTAGAATAAGCTGGTCGGTTCGCGTCCGGTGTGCAATCTTAACAAGACGATCTACAATAATCGCGAAGCTTCTTGAACACTAAGGCGTGGTCTGCGCCGAGCGTTACTGACAGTCTTTGTGGGCGAAAACCGAATACAGCAAACCCGAAAATAAGAAACGCGCGTGGCAATGCCCCCTTCTGAAAAAGCATCGTCCCGATGCTTAAAATGGAACACGGGGCAAAATGAATGCAGCAATAAACAACAATAATAAAGCAAGAAAGTACAATAATAAAGCAATGGGTGCAGTCCTCACGTTCGCTAACGCGCGTAGTACGGCTTGAGGCGTACGACATGGACGATTTCAGGTCGCGCACGGCGCCGTTGAGAGTTCGTAATGCCGTCCGGGACAACCTCGTAGTCCAGAGCGCCTAGACATTGAAGCACTTTGTATGGCCTGAAGTATCGCCCAAACGCGGTCGCCGGGCTGGTATTCCACGAAGCGTCGTCGAAGGTTTAGCGGTGACTGTCAGTCGCCTGCTGATTCTTGAAACGTAGGCGGGCGAGTTGTCGGGCTTCTTCGGCGCACTGTAGGTAGGTGGTGGCGTCGATGTTTTCCTCGTCAGTGACGTTTGGTGACATGGCGTCAAGCGTCGTTGATGGGTTCCTTCCGTAGACCAACTTGTACGGCGACAGCTGCGTCGTTTCTTGCACTGCCGTGTTGTATGCGAAGGTCACGAACGGAAGGATGGCATCCCATGTCTTGTGCTCGACGTCGACGTACATGGCCAGCATGTCGGCGATGGTCTTGTTTAGACGCTCGGTGAGGCCGTTGGTCTGTGGGTGATAGGCGGTGGTGCGGCGGTGGCTTGTTTGGCTGTATCTCAAAATGGCCTGAGTTAGCTCTGCAGTAAAGGCCGTACCTCTGTCGGTGATGAGGACCTCTGGGGCGCCATGACGCAGGACAATGTCTTCAACGAAGAATTTCCCTACCTCGGCTGCACTGCCTCTAGGTAGGGCCCTTGTTTCGGCGTAGCGGGTGAGGTAGTCCGTAGCTACGACGATCCATTTGTTCCCGCAAGTCGACGTAGGAAACGGCCCCAGTAGGTCCATACCGATTTGCTGGAACGGCCGGTGAGGTGGTTCGATCGGCTGAAGAAAGCCTGCTGGTCTTGTCGGCGGTGTCTTGCGTCGCTGACAGTCTCGAAATGTCCTGACGTAACGAGCGACATCGGCGGCAAGTCGTGGCCAGTAGTACTTTTCTTGTATCCTTGCGAGCGTGCGGGAAACACCGAGGTGTCCAGCCGTCGGGTCGTCGTGTAGGGCCAGGAGGACTTCTAGCCTCACTGCTGAAGGAACCACGAGGAGGTGTTCGGCTCGAAGGGGCGAGAAGTTCTTTTTTAGGAGAACTGCGTTTCGCAGGAAGAACGACGCCAATCCTCTCTTGAATACCTCCGGAACAGTGGTGCTCTTGCCCTCGAAGTATTCCATAAGGCCCCTTAGTTCTGGGTCCGCTCGCTGTCGCTCGGCGAAGACGTCGTCGGCACTTATGGTTCCCAGGAAGCAGTCACCATCCTCAACGCCTCCTCTATTTTATTCAATGCCAGTGCAAACGCTCGCCCCTCAATGGGAGCCGCCGGTCCGACTTAGTTCAGGGAGTGATCGTGATGCGACGCTACATGTTGGGTAGGGCTGCTTGCGTCACACGTGCGTCCGAGCGCTTTCGAACGGAGATGCGATATACACATTTTTCCTTATGCGTCTGTCCAATTTGTTCCTTCGTGTTCCTTCTTTGTAGCTCGAAGCAATGCCGCCGTCGCCTCACAGTGCTCGTGAGGCACCTCTTGCGCTGCAAAGGCAGCGCATGCACTGCAGCATCGCAATGACGCGTCTCCATTGGTTGCTCGCATAGCGCCACGAACGGAGACGCGCTATCTTAAAACACCGTGTCTCTTACAGAGCCAGCGTGACCGCGAACATATTGAACACGAGGGATGCAAGACGCCGCCCTACGGATCTGCACACAACTGACCAAAAAATTACTTCATATGATTTCCGTCGTGAGGCACTATAATACGGGTGCTCTCCCCCATGAATACAAAGCACACGCGAAGGCTAGGCGATGGGTGAGAGTAGGAAAGGGCTAGAGGAGAGGGCGGTGAACGGCTGGAACGGGCACATTTGGCTGGCATTGATAAAATAGAAAAGGCGTTGCCATCCTGGTCTTCCTGCGGCGGTGGGTCGACGGGGGGCACGAGATAGGCAGACGGCGTCGGAGTGTTTTCTCCCGGACTTGTAAACGACGGTAATGTCGAATTATTGAAGTCTCAGGCTCCACCGCGCGAGGCGACCCGAAGGGTCGTTCAAGTTAGCTAGCCAACACAAGGCGCGATGGTCGCTTACAACTCTGAAGGGCCTGCCGTAAAGGTAGGGGCGAAACTTTGATGTAGCCCAGATGATGGCAAGGCACTCCTTTTCTGTTGTGGAGTAGTTGGCCTCTGCCTTGGATAGCGACCGGCTAGCATAACTGATAACCCTTTCCAGTCCATCCGTCCTCTGCACAAGGATGGCGCCGAGTCCCACGCTGCTTGTGTCGGTGTGCACTTCTGTTTCGGCGTGGTCGTCGAAATGCGCAAGTAACGGAGGCGTTTGCAGGCGTCGTTTTAGATCTTGAAATGCTTCCTCCTGCGGCGTTTCTCACTTGAACTCGACGTCGGCCCTAGTGAGGTCAGTGAGTGGCTCGGCGATGCGGGCGAAGTTTTTGACAAATCGCCTGTAATAGGCGCACAGGCCAAGAAATCGGCGAACGGCCTTTTTGTCGGCGGCTGGCGGGAAGGTAGCGATGGCGGTTGTCTTCTGCGGATCAGGACGTACTCCGGACCTACTTATCACGTGGCCCAAGAACAAAAGTTTTTCGTACGCGAAGCGGCACTTTTCTGGCTTGAGTGTGAGTCCGGAGGTCTTGATTGCTTGAAGTACAGCTTGAAGGCGCCGGAGGTGTTCGTCGAAGTTTGCGGAAAACACAACGACGTCGTCCAAGTACACAAGGCAAGTCTGCCACTTCAAGCCGGCCAGTACAGTATCTATAACGCGTTGGAAGGTCGCCGGGGCCGAGAAAAGACCGAAAGGCATGACCTTGAACTCAAACAGGCCGCCTTTTCTCGGTCTCTCTCGTCGACTTCGATCTGCCAGTAGCCTGTCTTCAGGTCCATCGAGGAAAAGTACTTCGCATTGTGGAGTCGATCCGGGGCATCGTCTATACGTGGGAGGGGATACACGTCCTTCTTAGTGATCTTGTTCAGGCGACGATAGTAGACGCAGAAACGTAGGGTTCCGTCCTTCTTCTTCACCAACACCACGGGAGACGCCCTGGGACTCTTGGACGGCTGGATGATGTCGTCGCGAAGCATTTCGTCGACTTGTTTCTTTACGGCTTCTCGTTCTCGCGTAGAAACTCGATACGGGCTCTGACGGATTGGTCGGGAAGTTTCTTCTGTTATGATACGATGTTTCGCGACTGGGGTCTGTCGAATTCTTGACGACGACGAGAAGCAGTCCTTAAATTGCAGCAGCAGACTTTTGAGCTGGTCTTGCTTGTGCTTCGGGAACGTCGGGTTGACGTCGAAATCTATTCCGGGACCTCGATTCGTCGAAGCAGGCTCGATAGCATCGGAGAGGGTGAAAGCATTGCTGGCGTCCACGAATTTCTCGATGTAGGCGACCGTCGTACCAATGTTAAGGTGCCTATACTCGTGGCTGAAGTTTGTGAGCAGTACCTTTGCTTTGCCATCACGCAATTCGGCGATGCCTCTTGCGACGCAAATTTGTCGGTTCAGGAGTAGGTGCTGATCGCCATCGATGACGCCTTCAAGGTTCGCAGGTTTTTCGGTGCCGACGGAAATAATGACGCTGGATGGCGGCGGAACGGTCACCTGCTCTTCTATCACATTCAATGCATGGTTCCCTGGCGTTGCGTGGGGCGGGAGCGCTTCGTCTGAGGTTAGTGTTATCGACTCAGACCTCAGGTCGATGACGGCGCCGTGGTCACTTAGGAAGTCCATTCCAAGTATCACATCCCTGGAGCAGTTTTGTAGGATTACAAAGCTCGCAGGATACGTCCGGTTATGGATGGTGACTCTCCCCGTGCAGAGTCCCATCGGCGTTATCAGGTGGCCTCCAGCTGTCCGGATTTCGGGTTCACTCCAAGCGGTCTTTACTTTCTTCAGCTTGGTGGCGAATGGCCCACTGACGACGGAATAGTCGGCCCCAGTGTCGACGAGAGCGGTGACGTTGTGGCCGTCGATGAGAACGTCGAGGTCGCTAGTCCGTCGCCTTGCAGCGCGGTTAGGTCGCGGCGTCGGATCACGGCTGCGTCGATTTGTTGCGGTGCTTCCATGCTGCGTCGTCAGGTTTTCTTCGGTCTGCGAGGTTTCGTCGACAGGGCTTCGTCTGCGTCGCGTCGTGTTCTGCAGGCCTCGTCGCGTTGTCGTCGTCGGCGGCCACGGAGGATCTTCGGCATTTCGTCGTACAGCAACCGCACCTCCATCGGTTGCTGCCCTTAGTTTCCCGGATACGGGCTAGGCGACCGGCCCCGGTTTGGGCCAGTGTACTGCCGGCGGTGCGGTGACATGTAGCGGCCGGGTGACGGTGAACGGGATGGCGGTCGTTGTTGTTGCCAATGTGTTCCGGTAATGTAGTCGGCGATGTCGCGAGGTCGTTCACCCGGCTGCGGACGCGGCGCGTTGACGGCGAAGCCACGTAGCCCCATCTGTCGGTACTGGCAGCGGCGGTACGTGTGGCCGGCCTCCCCACAAAGGTAGCAGAGCGGTCAGTTGTCATGAGCGCGCCAAACGTCGGTTTTTCTTGGCGCTAGCGCAGGCCGGTTGGCGGGTAGTATGACGTCGATGGTGGAGGCGGTGGTGTCTGACGACGGAACTGCGGTGGAGTGGCGTCTTGACGAGGGCGGGGAGGGGTAGCGGGACGGCGGACAGTAGCAGCGTAGCTCATAGCCTGTGGCTGCGGCTCTGCTTGGTGAGGAAACCCCAGGCATTGCTGGATCTCATGGCGCACGACGTCGGTAATGTAATCCACTTGAAGCTGCGATGGAGGCAAGAATTTTCGCAGCTCTTCCTGCACGATCGCTCTGATCGTTTCGCGCAGGTCGGCGGAGCAGAGCCCTTGAATATCGGGGAATTGTGGCGTCGAACGGCGATTGTGCTGCCGGTTGAGCATGTCCAGGGTCTTCTCGATTGTCGTCGCTTCCGAGACAAATTCGTGAACACTGTTCGGAGGGTTCCGCATCAATCCCGCAAAAAGCTCCTGTTTAACTCCACGCATGAGGAGCCGAACTTTCTTGTCTTCAAGCATTTCGGGGTCTGCGTGGCGGAAGATCCTAGTCATTTCTTCCGTGAAGAGCATGATGCTTTCGTTGGGGAGCAGGACGCGGGTTTCAAGGAGACTTTCGGCCCTCTCTTTGCGGACGACGCTAGAGAAGATAGCCAGGAACTTGGTTCGAAAAACTTCCCATGATTTTAGGGTCGACTCTTGCTTCTCGAACTACGTTTTAGCGGCGTCTACTAAGGCGAAGTACGCGTGCCTCAGCTTGTCTTCATTGCTCCAATGGTTGAAGACGGCAACCCGGTCATATTCTTCGAGCCAGCCTTCCGGGTCCTCGGACGATGACCCCCGGAATTTCGGCGGCTCCCTGGGCTGCTGAAGCAGGAAGAGCGTAGGCTGCAGGTGTTGTCATCGTGCCTGCGGTCGTGGTCAATGTCTTGTTTGTACTGGTGTTTTCCGGCAGGATCCCATGCTCTGGCTGTATAGTCCCTGCTGCCTGCGGCTGGGGCGACGAACAGGGTTATCCTTTACGTCGTCTTCTTCGCGGCTTGGGCTTGGGTCAGCGCCTCGCGGGGGCGTCGCAAGAGCATGGACGAAGCAGCACCTCCACCAGATGTCGCGTGGTCGTGACGTCGACGAAGGCAACAGTCGGCGTTTCAAAGAAGAAACTCTTTATTTGGCCGAACTTGTAGCCATGAAACGCAAAGTCAGATTAGAGCAATACACTGGCACAGAGTGGACAGCTTCTTTGGTGCTGACCTTGACGTTTGCGTTGTTGACAATCTTCTTCAGCGTGTGCGAGACGTCGTGTATGTGTGGTGCGCTTGCGCATTTTTGTTTCAGTCGCTCCCTTTCCTGTGCAACAGAGTGTTCATCCTGGCGAGCTTGTTTTACAGTCTTGAGTAGACCTTTATTCAGCCACGCCTGTGACAATGTGCTGCTTGAAGCCTGCCTTTTTGAGGCTGTCTCCTTTAGTCAGAAAGGTTGAACAACATTTGTGGGGGGCACGAGCGGCGACGCGCATTCGTTAGCGTTAATTTTTCGATGGCCCGCTTAACCAGTTTCGAGTGGCCTGACGAAAACGGCAGTAACGGCTTATTAGCCCTGGGTTCATACGACCTGCACACTTGTCCTTTCCCGAAGAACATGCTTATGTCAAGGAAGCGCAATGTGCCATCTTGGGGCATTTCATGGGTAATTATGAGCAGTTGCAAAGACATTGTCAAGTGACCGAGCGCAAGAGAAGCTGCAGAACCCAAATTAGCTGAATTTAGATCCATTAACATAAGGTTATCGTCCACGTAACGAAACAGTCTGTTTACATTTGCGTTTTCTAATGCGACTTCTAGTTTCCTGTTTGCACGACCCAATTAAATGTCGTTTAATAATGGCGCTACAGAGGAACCATTGCAAATTCCTTGTTTTGTGGGGAAGACATTACTATCCCACTTGAAGAAGGTGGAATGTAGATAAACGGACGCCAATTCAAGAAAACCTTGAGCAGATGTGCCGAAGGCATTGAGAAATTCCAATTCATCGTAAGCGTCGATAGCCTCTAGGACACAGACTAGTAACTCGTCATGTGGCAGCGAATAATGTAAGTATTTTACATCTGCAGAGAACGCGTTCAAATTACTACCTGCATGCATCTTAAAATAACTTGTCACTTCAGCATTTTTGTCAAAAAGGGGTCATTTACTGCCAGCAACTTTAACTTCTCTTGTACAAATAGGCCTACGGACTTTTGGCATGTCCCCCCCTTTTGACAGTATTAGCGCCGAGAAGTTGGAGTGGCGCCACTGGTGGGAGGCCTGGGTGACGTCACGGCAAGGACTCTTCGATGCCCGCCGTTGCGCGCCTATATAGCATGCGCTCGCTCAGTACGCTGTTCCGTTGCGTGCATTCGATTTTTGCTTGTCTCAAGCTACAGATCAATGCCGAAAACGTAATCGATAATGTTCCTGGTAAAACAATAAAAAAAGTTTACTTTCGCTTCCGCCAACGGTACCCGCGCTCGGTCGTATGAAAATGGAAATCAGGTTTTTCTTGCGCTGCTAAGGATGGGCTTGGGTACAGCAAAATTATTGCCACAAAATCATGTCGTGGTTTCGACCCGCAAGACACCATACTTGCATCATTAGGTTAAGTTGTTCACGGGCGATTTTAAGAGATATGAGGGTTTTGCCTGCACTGAGGTTATTAAATGCGAAGCATTTCTTAGCGAACTTCGGCGACTTTGAGCGTATCTATCTATCTATGTGAGGTTATTAATTGCGAAGCATTTCTTAGCGAACTTCGGCGACTTTGAGCGTATCTATCTATCTATGTAGCTATCTAGCCGCCTACGACTTTGTGCTCTCCTGGCCCTATCGTTAATGGGATTTATACCAAATTTGGTATGGCATAACATGACTGTATGAAGAACATAAATGACTGGCCATATGATGAAAATCATGACTAACTTGTCATGAAAAGTATGATTTACATGCCACGCTCATGGCGCGCTTGCGGCCGTTTCGTTAGCTTGACATACACCAAATTTGGGATTGAGTGAGATGACTGTATGATGAACATAAATGACAAGTGGTAATATGAAAATTATGACTTCATGAGCGACATGACTTGCATTCCACGCTCATAGTGCGCTCGCGGCCGTTTCGTTAGCTTCATATACACCAAATTTGGTATTGAGGGACATGACTCTATGACGAACATAAATGACAAGTGGTAATATGGAAATCATGACTTGTCATGTGCGACATGACTTGCATTCCACGCTCATGGCGCGCTCGCGGCCGTTTCGTTAGCTTGATATACACCAAATTTGGTATTGAGTGACATGACTCTATGACGAACATAAATGACAAGTGGTAATATGAAAATTATGAATTCATGAGCGACATGACTTGCATTCCACGCTCATAGTGCGCTCGCGGCCGTTTCGTTAGCTTCATATACACCAAATTTGGTATTGAGGGACATGACTGTATGACGAACGTAAATGACAAATGGTAACATGGAAATCATGACTTGTCATGTGCGACATGACTTGCATTCCACGCTCATGGCGCGCTCGCGGCCGTTTCGTTAGCTTGATATACACCAAATTTGGTATTGAGTGACATGACTCTATGACGAACATAAATGACAAGTGGTAATATGGAAATCATGACTTGTCATGTGCGACATGACTTGCAGGCCACGCTCATGGCGTGCTCGCGGCCGTTTCGTTAGCTTGATATGCACCAAATTTGGTATATCGCGAAGTGACTGTATAAAGAACATAAAGGACAAGCCGTAATAGGGAAATCATGGCGTCATGAGCGACATGACTTGCATTCCACGCTCATGGCGCGCTCGCGGCCGTTTCGTTAGCTTGATATACACCAAATTTGGTACTGAGTGACATGACTCTACTACGAACATAAATGACAAGTCGTAATATGGAAATCATGACTTGTCATGTGCGACATGACTTGCATTCCGCGCTCATGGCGCGCTCGCGGCCGTTTCGTTAGCTTGATATACACCAAATTTGGTATTGAGTGACGTGACTGTATGACGAACATAAATGACAAGTGGTAATATTGTCACGTGGTCATGACGTCGACGAAGGCAGAAGTCGGTAGGTCCAAAATGAAACTGTTTATTAAGCCGAACTTGTGGCCGGTAAACAGAAAGTCAGATTACAGCAATACACACTGCACTGATAGCGGCGAACAGAGCGACGGCCGTCGATCAACTGACAAGCGGTGAAGCGCGTCGGAATTTATACGCGTGCCATAGAATATTCCAGTCTTATCGCTGGTTGTCGTGCAAGCTCTGCAATAAGCTCGAGTGTTCGCGTCTTGCGCGCATACAATGATCGCGAAGCTTCTAGAACAATGAGGCGCGGTTTGCGCTGAGCATTGCTGACAGCCTTTGAGGGCGAAAACCGAATAGAGCGAAGTGAAAATAAGAACCGCGCGTGGCAATGCCCCCCTCTGAAAAAGCGTCGTCCCGATGCTTAAAACAGAACATGGGGGGGGGGGGGGGGGGGGAGGTGGCAAATGCATGCAACAATAAATAACAGCAATAAAGAAGGTACAATAATAAAGCAAAAAGTACAGTCCTCAAATTCACTAACGCGCGTAATATGGCTTGAGGCGCACGACATGGACGACTTCAGGTCACGCACGGCGCCGCTGAGAGTTCGTAATGCCGTCAGGGACAACCTCGTAGTCGAGTGCGCCGAGGCGTCGAAGTACCCTGTACGGTCCGAAGTATCGTCGAAGAAGCTTCTCACTGAGTCCCCGTCGGCGTATTGGCGTCCACACCCATACACGGTCACCGGGGTGGTATTCCGTGTGGCGTCGTCGAAGGTTGTAGCGGCGACTGTCAGTCCTCTACTGGTTTTTGATCCGTAGGCGGGCGAGCTGTCGTGCTTCTTCGGCGCGCTCTAGGTAAGTGGTCACGTCGATGTTTTCCTCGTCGGTCATGTTTGGTAACATGGCGTCGAGCGTCGTTGCCGGGCTCCGTCCGTAGACCAACTTGTATGGCGTCAACTGCGTCGTTTCTTGTACGGCCGTGTTGTACGCGAAGGTCACGTACGGAAGGATGGCGTCCCACGTCTTGTGTTCGACGTCGACGTACATGGCCAGCATGTCGGCGATGGTCTTATTTAGACGCTCGGTCAGGCCGTTGGTCTGTGGGTGGTACGTGGTGGTCCGGCGGTGACTTGTGTGGCTGTATCCCAAGATCGCCTGGGTTAGGTCAGCCGTAAACGCCGTACCTCTGTCGGTGATGAGAACCTCTGGGGCGCCGTGTCGAAGGACGATGTTCTCAACGAAGAACTTGGCTACCTCGGCGGCACTGCCTTTGGGCAGGGCTTTTGTTTCGGCGTAGCGGGTGAGGTACTCGGTGGCTACGACGATCCATTTATTTCCGCAAGTCGACGTTGGGAACGGCCCCAGAAGGTCCATCCCGATCTGCTGGAACGGTCGGCGAGGAGGCTCGATCGGCTGAAGGAAGCCTGCTGGTCTTGTTGGCGGTGTCTTCCGTCGCTGACAGTCTCGGCACGTCCTTATGTAGCGGGTGACGTCAGCGGCAAGGCGCAGCCAGTAGTATTTCTCCTGTACTCTTGCGAGCGTGCGGGAAAGCCCGAGGCCAGCCGTCGGGTCGTCGTGTAGTGCCTGGAGTACTTCTGGTCGCAATGCTGAAGGCACTATGAGAGGGTAGTTGGCTCGAAGTGGCGAGAAATTCTTCTTTATGAGAACGCCGTTTCGCAAGAAAAACGAAGCGAGTCCTCGCTTGAATGCCTTTGGAACAATGGCGGTCTTGCCTTCAAAGTACTCTGCAAGGCCTCTGAGTTCCGGGTCGGCTCGCTGTCGCTCGGCGAAGTCGTCGGCACTTATGGTTCCCAAGAAGTCATCCTCCTGGTCGTCCTGCGGCGGCGGGTAGACGGGGGCGCGAGATAAGCAGTCGGCGTCGGAGTGTTTTCGCCCGGACTTGTAAACGACGGTAATGTCGAATTCTTGAAGTCTCAGGCTCCACCGTGCGAGGCGACCAGACGGGTCTTTCAAGTTAGCTAGCCAACACAAGGCGTGGTGATCACTCACAACTTTGAAGGGCCTGCCGTAAAGATAGGGGCGAAACTTGGATGTAGCCCAGATGATGGCAAGGCACTGCTTTTCTGTTGTGGAGTAGTTGGCCTCTGCCTTTAATAGCGACCGGCTAGCATAACTAATGACCCTTTCCAGTCCGTCAGTCTTCTGCACAAGAACGGCGCCGAGTCCTACACTGCTTGCGTCGGTGTGTACTTCTGTTTCGGCGTGTTCTTCGAAATGCGCAAGTAACGGAGGCGTCTGCAGGCGTCGTTTTAGTTCCTGAAATGCTTCCTCTTGCGGCGTTTCCCACTTGAACTCGACGTCGGTCCTGGTGAGATTAGTGAGAGGCTCGTCCCCTGCCTCTCTCTCTCCTACGCTCACCTCCTTTCTCTCCTCTAGGAATCCTCTACTCTACGGAGCGGCCCCCCGCGTCCCACACCCCCCACAGCGCATTCGCGTCCCCTCCCCTATGCTCTCGTACGCTCACCCCCTTCCTCTACGCTAGGAATCATCTACTCCACGAAGCGGCGCCGTCGTCCTTTCCTCTAGAATCCTCTACGGAGCGGCGCGCATGACAGGTGCTGTGACAGCTGCATACTCCGCTGGGGGGTGGCACGGTAGTTCCGTGGTATGAAAATGACGGAGCGTGCGCGCCTCATTCTCTCTCCTGTGCAGCGCCGTGATGAGCGCCCGGACCACTGCCCTGAAATGAGAGCGGCGACGTTCCTCCCGCTAATTATATCCCCGCTGTTTCGCATCCACACATGGTTCCCTTTGCGGGAGATGGGGAATTATTTAACGAACCATCGGTAATAGGCACACAGGCCGAGAAATCGACGCACGGGCTTCATGTCGGCAGGTGGCGGGAATGTAGCGATGGCGGCTGTCTTCTGCGGGTCGGGGCGTACTCCGGACTTGCTTATCACGTGGCCCAAGAACAAGAGCTCCTCGTAGGCGAAGCGGCACTTTTGTGGCTTCAGGGTGAGTCCGGAGGTCTTGATTGCTTGAAGTACAGCTTCAAGGCGCCGGAGGTGTTCGTCGAAGTTTGAGGAAAACACAATGACGTCGTCCAAGTACACAAGACAAGTCTGCCACTTCAAGCCTGCCAGTACGGTATCCATTACACGTTGGAATGTCGCAGGCGCCGAGCAAAGACCGAAGGGCATTACCTTGAACTCGAAGAGGCCGTCTGGTGTGATAAAGGCAGTCTTCTCTCGGTCTCTCTCGTCGACCTCGATTTGCCAGTAGCCTGTCTTGAGGTCCATCGACGAAAAGTACTTTGCGTTGTGGAATCGATCCAGGACGTCGTCTATCCGTGGGAGGGGGTACACGTCCTTCTTCGTGATCTTGTTCAGGCGACGGTAGTCGACGCAGAAACGTAGCTTCTTCTTCACCAAAACCACGGGAGACGCCCAGGGACTCTTGGACGGCTGGATTATGTCGTCGCGTAGCATTTCGTCAACTTGTTTCTTCACGGCCTCGCGTTCGCGCGTCGATACTCGGTACGGGCTCTGTCGAACTGGTCGAGCACTTTCTTCTGTAATGATGCGATGTTTCGTGACTGGGGTCTGTCGAATTTTTGACGACGCCGAGAATCAGTCTTCAAATCGCAGGAGCAGGGCCTTTAGCTGGTCTTGCTTGACCTTCGGAAGGTTCGGGTTGACGTCGAAATCTGGTTTGGGACCTCGATTCGTCGAAGCAGGTTCGGTAGCATCGGAGAGGGCGAAAGCGTGGCTGGTGTCCATGATTTTCTCGATGTGGGCGACCGTCGTACCAATGTTAAGGTGCCTATATTCGTGGCTGAAGTTTGTCAGCAGTACCTTTGCTTTGCCATCACGCAAGTCGGCGATGCCTCTTGCGACGCAAATCTGACGGTTTGCAAGCAGGTGCTGATGGCCCTCGATGACGCCTTCGAAATCTGCGGGCTTTTCGGTGCCGACGGAAATTATGATGCTGGAGAGAGGCGGAACAGTGACGTGCTCTTCTATCACGTTCAATGTATGGTTCCCCGGCGTCGTCTGGGCAGGCAGAGCTTTTTCTGAAGTTAGTGTTATCGACTCAGATCTTATGTCGATGACGGCGCCGTGGTCACTTAGGAGGTGTATTCCAAGTATCACATCCCTGGAACAGTTCTGTAGGATTACAAAGCTCGCAGGATAAGTCCTGTTATTGATGGTGACTCTCGCCGTGCAAAGGCCGGCGTTATTAGATGACCGCCAGCGGTCCGGATTTCAGGGCCTTGCCAAGCAGTCTTCACTTTCTTCAATTTCGCCGCGAAAGGGCCACTGACGACGGAATAGTCGGCTCCAGTGTCGACGAGGGCGGTGACGTTGAGGCCGTCGAATATTACGTCGAGGTCACTGGTTCGTCGTCGTGCGTTGCGGTTGGGTCGCCGCGTCGGATCACGGCTGCGTCGAAATGTTGCTCTGCTTGCATGTTGCGCCGTCCCGTCTTCGTCGGTCCGTAACGTTTCGTCGGCAGGGCTTCGTCTGCTTCGAGTCGTGATCTGTAGGTATTGTCGCGTTCTCGTCGTCGGCGGCCGCGGAGGATCTTCGGCATTTCGTCGTACAGCAACCGCACCTCCATCGGTTGCTGCCCTTAGTTTCCCTGATACGGGCTAGGCGACCGGCCCCGGTTTGGGCCAGTGTACTGCCGGTGGTGCGGTGACATGTAGCGGCCGGGTGATGGTGAACGGGATGGCGGTCGTTGTTGTTGCCAATGTGTTCCGGTAATGTAGTCGGCGATGTCGCGAGGTCGTTCACCCGGCTGCGGACGCGGCGCGTTGACGGCGAAGCCACGTAGCCCCATCTGTCGGTACTGGCAGCGGCGGTACGTGTGGCCGGCCTCCCCACAATGGTAGCAGAACGGGCGGTTGTCAGGGGCGCGCCAGACGTCGGTTTTCCTTGGCGCGTAGCGCTGGCCGACAGGAGGACGGTAGGGCGTCGGTCGTGGTGGTGGTGGTGGCGGCGGCGTCTGGCGACGGAACTGCGGCGATGCGGTGACTTGATGTTGTCGCGGAACGGGAACAGGACGGCGGACTGCAGCAGCATAGGTCATAGCCTCTGGATGTGGCTGCGGGGGTTCGGGGACTCCCAACGCTTGCTGGACTTCGTCACGAACAATGTCGGTGATCGAGTCCACCTGAGGCTGTGTCGAGGGTAAAAGCTTGCGCAGTTCCTCCCGCACGATCGCTCGGATCGTTTCGCGCAGGTCATCGGAGCAGAGGGAATGAACGTCTGCATACCTTGGCGTCGAGTGGCGATTGAATTGTCGGGTGCGCATCTCCAGTTTCTTTTCAATCGTCGTTGCCTCGGAGACGAATTCCTGGACAGTGCTTGGTGGGTTCCGCATAAGCCCAGCGAAGAGCTCTTGATTTACTCCTCGCATGAGGAAGCGGATTTTTAGATGCGAAGCATCTTATGCTCGGGGCTATGTCCGTCCCGCGTCCCCCGTCCCGCGTCCGGCCACATTCATGAAGTAGGGAAGCGCCCAATATGCGAACCAGAAAACTGTAGTAATATGAAGGCCGTCAACCACCACTACAGTCACCAGAGTCATGTCCGGAGACCTCAGACAAGTACGCTCCGTTCGCGCCAGCGAAATCTACAAGCGGTGTCGGGAGACGGGAGGGCTTTTCGGCACAACAATCAATTGACACTACATGAACTACTTCCCTTTAGTCCAGGTTGTCAGGCAAGCCGACGCCTCCTTCACCTCCTTCTCGGGTCTACTGACCAAGATAGGAGACGGAAGGGCTCTCAACGACAGCGAAGTGGCCTACTGGAGAGTCGCTTCCTTACCGCGGAGAGCGCACTCAGGCGCGCCCCAGCAGCAGTTCGCCTCTTCTACAGTAACTAAGACGTCAACACCTTCGTGGCGGCCACTTGCTCCTACAACAACGACGAACAACAACATCAAGTAGTGCGAACCCAGGACACCTTCCTGGGATGCGCAAGGAAAGAAGCCATGGACAAGGCAAAGGAGAAGGTGGCGAAGATGTCTAACACAGAATTCACTAACCTACCCAAGCAAATCCTACTAGGCTACAACAAGCCCTACATGATAACGGCTAACATAGACGTCATCAACGGCCTCGTAAACGGCACACAGGGAACCCTAAAACATTGTGAACTAAGTGTCGCAAACAATCTCATCAAGACGAAGAAGGCGCGTTTCCCAGACGATTGTGGTTACAGTTCGACGTTCCCACAACGGGGAAGCTCGCTCGACTTCGTTCCAACCACGCAGTGAGCGAGGCGAAACGTTTGGGCTATGTCGTTGACACGACGTGGGTACCCATAGAACCGCGGCATATCACGTTGACGATCCACCGCGAGTGCAAACGACACAATGTTGACACAATTCCCCCTGGTCCAGGCGAGCGCCGTAACCGTAGACAGGTCCCAGGGAGGAACCTACTCTTCCATTGTATACGAATACTGGAAGACACACCCACAGAAACTCGTCTACGTTGCCTTAACCAGGTGCACCAACATTCAAAACCTCTACCTGACTAACGCTGCCGGTGACCATCGCTTCCACCCCAAGAACGACAACGTGGACTAGAACATGATCGATGAATTCAAACGTCTCGACACCGTCACTCAGCGATACCTCCGCGCTTTCCGAAAGGGCGCCGATCCCTCAACGCACGCGCCAGAGACATCGAACGTGATCGCGTCCTAACCAAAGCAGACGTACTGTGTCTCAGAGAAACGTGGAACGCCGCAAGACCGACGGTCAACGGCTACGAAGCGATCGCGTGTACTGAGGAGACAGAACGTCCTGCCGGTGGTGTCGCCATGTACGTAAAACGCCATCTCCACGCAAAAACCTTAGATCTACAACCTACCGGCAAAGCACACAACGGAGAGCACTCGGCCGTTAGACTCTACTTTGACAACGACAACAACATCGTAATCATGACAATGTATCTCGCACCCAACATTTCCAGAGGGACCGTCGAACGTTACCTAGAAAAGGCCATGGCACAGTACACAAAGACATACAGACACGCGCCCTTCGTGTCAACGTGGATATAACGACGAACGATTGGCTGATCCACCACATGCTAGACGTCTACTAGTTGCGATGCATTTCCTACGACCACATACCAACGACCACCGTAAGGGGAACGTGCATAGACCTCATCTTAGCAAACTTCACAATGAAAACTCTTGAAAAGCAACCCTTGACGCTACACTTCACCGATCACCAGGCCGTCGTCTTCAAAGCGTTTCGTGCATCGACGCTAGGAATCGCGTACGTTCCCTAAATAAACACGCAACCATCACATTCTCAGTCTTCTCTTATACATTCTCATTCATCCTCTCAATAAAATTACACAATCTCCCACTCAAACTAACCATCTCTCCGCTGCTTCGCATCCACACATGGTTCCCTTTAGCGGGAGATGGGGAAGCTTTTTTTCTTGTCCTCGGGCATAGCAGGGTCAGCGTGGCGAAACAGTCGTGTCATTTCCTCTGCGAAGATGGCCACGCTTTCATTCGGAAGTTGGCTCCGCGTCTCCAGCAAGGCTGCGGCCCTTTCTTTTCGGACGACGCTCGCGAACGTCTCCAGGAAAGCGCTGCGAAGAAGGTCCCATGTTCGAAGTGTGGACTCCCGGTTCTCGAACCAGGTCCTTGCTGCGTCTTCCAGGTAGAAGTATGCGCGGCGCAGTTTTTCGTCGGAGTCCCAGTTGTTGAAAGTCGCGACTCGTTCGTACGTTTCTAGCCAGGTCTCGGGGTCCTCACTTGGCGATCCATGGAAAATGGGTGGCTCTCTCGGTGGCTGGATAACGATCGTTGCAGGGGACACAGCGGCCGTCATCGTGCCTGCCGTCTTCGTCGCCGTGGCTTTTGGCTTGTCCGGTAGGAGTCCGTGCTGCGGGGGAAGTCCTTTCAGTCTGCGGCTGGCTCGACTGTCCGTGGCGGGGTGGGTGTCTTCATCACGATTTGGGCTGGGTTCACTGCTTGACGGGGGGCGTCCGGTACATGAAAGAGGCAGCACCTCCATCAGATGTCACGTGGTCGTGACGTCGACGAAGGCAGAAGTCGGTAGGTCCAAAATGAAACTGTTTATTAGGCCGAACTTGTGGCCGGTAAACAGAAAGTCAAATTACAGCAATACACTGCACTGATAGCGGCGAACAGAGCGACGGCCGTCGATCAACTGTCAAGCGGTGAAGCGCGTCGGAATTTATACGCGTGCCATAGAATATTCCAGTCTTATCGCTGGTTGTCGTGCAAGCTCTGGAATAAGCTCGAGTGTTCGCGTCTTGCGCGCAATCTTAACAAAACGATCTACAATGATCGCGAAGCTTCTAGAACAATGAGGCGTGGTTTGCGCTGAGCATTGCTGACAGCCTTTGAGGGCGAAAACCGAATAGAGCGAAGTGAAAATAAGAACCGCGCGTGGCAATATGGAAATCATGACTTGTCATGTGTGACATGACTTGCATGCCACGCTCATGGCGCGCTCGCGGCCGTTTCGTTAGCTTGAGATACAGCAAATTTGGTATTGAGTGACATGACTGTATAACGAACATAAGTGGCAGGTGGCAACATGATAATCTTGGCATGCATGTCATCTACAATGCCATTACATGCCACGCTCATGGTGCGCTTGCGTCCAGTTCGCTAGCTTGAGATTCGCTAGCTTGACAAAATTGGTATATCGCGACGTGACTGTATGACGAACACAAATGACAGGTCGTAACATGTAAAACATGACATGCAAATTATGTAAAGCATGATTTGCTCCTTCCTGGCTGCTTCGCATTACATCGATTCCCACAGTGCGTGGGATCTGCCGGCTTTTTGTATCGGACGCATCCGCGTATCTGCGGACAGCGTTTCTGCCGGTGTGCCAAGCACTGCGCACGCGTGCAGTATCAAGTCTCGCAAAATATCTCGAATGCGCTCACCCTGGAATACCGCCGCAGCTGTTGCGTCAGTTTTTCTCGCGTACTTGCTATGTCACCATGTTTTTTAGTTTCATGTTTTTCTCGCAATAATTTCGGTGCTTCGTTTCATCAAAAGTCTTGAGGTTAGGTGTGGTTGAGGTTAAGTGCGGAAACTCTTATTTCTGTCAGATTGTGCCATCGTGACACACCATAGCTGCTGTACACCCGTAAGTACCACTTTAGATAGCCACCTCGTAAATTCGTCGCCTCAGTGAGGCGGAGGATGTTTAATTATTACGCGGGCCACGTCGCTAGCTGAGTGCGCCATCGAAAAAGTTCATTTCGACCTTGGCGTTTGTTTTGCAAACGTTTATATCTGCGGTGCTCGCACCTGAAATTAACATTACACTTTGTGACGCGGCAGCAGATCGTTCCAGCATTTCACGCGAATTGGGGCTTACGACTACATAATGCCTGGCGACTGTTGAGAAGAAATGTGTGCATATGACCCAAGTTAACGGACATCTCAGCATTTTACGAGCGAAGCACCTTAGGGTTTTGACGACATGTTTAAACTGCGCGAAAAAGACAACAACGTTAGACACATAGAACACGCACACACGAAGCGCAGTTTAAACACGTCTTCAAGATCGATTAACCAACTAGCCCAACAACATGCATTACTTCATCTTAGGGTCTAGGCTTGTCCGTTGTGCGTTGTCCTGCGATGACGATGACGCTGATGACGATGAAGAATAAGCGCGTTCCAGACCACACATTCTCTTTCTGCCATGGATGAAAACGATCACGAAAGCGCTCTCGCCCGCGAAAGAAGTGGCAACACCGACGACAACCTGTAACTCCGGAGGCGAGAGCGCGGCATGCGGCGGCTCAACGTCTACGTAGACAGCAAGCTACTCCGGTGGTGAGAGCTCAGGAAGCAGCGGCAAAACGGCAACGCCGACAGCAAGCTGCTACTCAGGAGTTGAGGGAAGCGGCGGCTGAACGGCAAAAACGCATTGTATATACTGTACACACGCGTTGTCACACATTTGCATGCGCGAGGGGGCAATGTCACGGGTGATTTACGGTAAGAATGATCCCCAGTGCTTCGCCCACTCGTCATGATTCACTTCGTAGCGATGCGTACTCTTCTGAAATCGTTGTGTGTGCGGCCGTATTATTTTGTTTAATTTTCCGATTTTATTAAGTGATTGTTTATGACCGGCAGATTCGTTTGAAGTTTCCTGTTGGAGAAAACACCATTCTGTCAAATCACCTAGACTTTTTGCTCAGGCAGACGTAACTTTCATGTTAAATCGTAACGCAGTTAATGAATTGAAAACGCCCGAATATCATTTGAAATACTTCGGCACACATGTTTTAACCCTGAAGTCTGTGCCTAGTTGTATTGAAGTTAGAACCACTTCGCATATTTTCATAGCACCGATATTTTGGAGTACGCAGTGAAAAGAACAAACGTCTTGATGTCCTGCATCACGATTTTCACAGTGAGTCTCCCGTTCGGACGGGAGTTTGCCTATCCTAAGTCACATTATCAAACCTTTCCACAGCTTAAATAACTTTCATTAGTTATGGAACCTTCCAACTGGTACCTTGAAAGATCTTCATCGGAAAATTGAGGAGTAATCACCACCGTATCGCTAAAGAATGGGCGCAGAAAAGGGCGAAAAGCGGCGGCGCAGCAGGCGAGTCCTTGCCGTGACGTCACATCGCCGCGACAGCAGCGACGCCAGTGTTTGTTCTCGAGGCTAATAACACGCAGCGGCCAATCTGGTTTGTGGGTTTTGAATGAGAAGAACATTTCAAGACTACCCGGGCTTTTTTTTTTTGCCTCCGAGTTCACGGACTGACTTGCTCAGGTTTAATTTCTGGCAAACTTTCTTAGCTGCGCTTTTCACCTTCACAAGTGAAACATCATTTCTGCTGACAAAAACAGACTTCGAAGCTTTACCTGCCTTCTTCTTTTAAGAATCAAGAGGGATAACCACGAAACCCTCCTCCCAATCTGCGGGCAGCAAAGCCAAGATTTTTTCCCGACGATAATGTTTTACAATTTTCAATGGTAAGACTGCTTTTTAAGGCTTAGCCCGCGATACATCAACGCCGGCTGAAATACACATACCGACCTTATTATCTTCAGCACGTTCGGAAACACCTGTAAATAATGTTAAATGTTCAAGAGCAGACAGCTAAGGTTCAACAGCGAAATTTTGTCCCATCTGCAGGGTATCCTCCAGGAACCCAGGTAGTCTCCCTCGATGTGGACTCAGTTGTATTTGTTCCCTTGGTTTCTTGTTGCGACCGCAGCTCCCTAAGCAGAGGCCTCCACATGGCTTACACCATGTTGTCAATCAATGAAGCGTGTTTTCGCCATTTTTTTTCTTTTTGTTGCTGGTTGCTTTTCATGGAGCACACATCAATTCAATCGAGTCAGTGATTTAATTCACCGCGGAACATGAAAAGAACAACGTTCTTCCTTTTGTCGACGTTCTAGTGAGACTCGTGCAAAGGGTGGTGGTGGAAGGACGTTTTAGATTTTCGGTTTACCGATAACCAACGTACACAGGCCTTTATCTTCAGTTCAACTCCAGCTATAGGAACGCCCAAAAAGCATCGGTAGTCATGACGCTTTTGAACCGCGCAAAGGCCATCTGCAGCTCCAAAGGAAAAGCGAACAAAAGAAGTAGAAGCAGTCACTACCCACCTCTTGAACAATGGGTACACAAGGCACCGAGTAGGCCAACGATATGACGACTGGAGTAATTGAGGCCTCCCCCAAACAAACTGAACGCATCGCGGGCCCGTACATCCAGGGAATCAGCGAGCAATTGGTGAGGATATTGGGGAACGAGGGTATCCGGGTGACACACAAACCCGCCTCAACAATTGGACGACTCAGAAAAGGCCGGCTGCCAAAAGCAGCTAGTATTCTCTGGGCTAGTCCACGAAGTTCCCTGCGCTGATTGTCATGTCACTTAATCGCCGAGACAAAAAATTTTCTGGAAAGGATACGTCTACACTGAAATGACGTACGTAGCTTCAATGCAGCACTAAACGCTCTCACAGAACACAGCGAGAAGCTGCACCATCGCATCAACTTTGACGCCGCCCGGGTCAACGAGACGGAAGGCAGCCGCACCGAAAGACAATTCTTAGAATCTTCGCATATTTGAATGTCACCTGGAAACATTAACCGGTCAACTGGGAGCCTGCCAAGCGTGTATGTACGCGGTCTCCGGAACAAATGGAGAAGATATTCCGTTAACAAGAAGGACGGGGAGAACGACGGCAGAAAAAGAGGCAATCACTAAAAGACATGGATGATTCCTCTGTCATAGGAATCGGTAAAAGACGAAAGTAAAACTCGTCTTCACAGCGGTTGTTGAGCGCTTATTGTGCATTGTTTCGCCACAAGTGCAAATTAATGAATGTTATAGCAACAAATTGCAATGTCACACGATGAACGGCAAGGCCAGCCCTTCAACAGGCGCCAACTCCTTGTAAGATTCGTGCTGCTTGTTAAGAACGTGCAATTCATTTCTTGTCTGTCTCATTATTTAGCTGCGCGGCGGTGCGCTTAACAGCGTGATGGAGGATCTAGTTAAGGCAGTACGCTGAGTTCATCATTCAATGCGAATTTAAGGCCTCGGCACCTTGTCAATCTTGCCTGTACGCATAACTGGGCGAGCTTAAGCGCAGCAGCCTTTATAGCTGATTATGTTGAGCAATGTAATTGCGTTTGCAGCAGACAAGATGGCAGGCCCTCGGCTACTGATGTCATCTTGCCTCCCACTATTGGAAATGCATAATACAAGATACAGTGAAACCTCGGTGATACGAACACAGTTCATACGAATTTCGGGGTGATACGAATTTTCCTTTGGTCCCGGCCAAGGCCCATTGGCCTGCAATGTAATGGAGTACGGTTGGTCCGAACCGATTTTCACTTAGCGACGTTTGATACGAACGTACAGTACCGTCCAGGTACGAAGAGGTTCTGTCCGCGCTGTCGCGGAATACGCGCCAACCATGTGCGAGCGCGGGAACGCAAGCGCGGGGGCATGCGTGCCGCACCGCCAAATCGTCATAATGACGGAGTAAGAAACTTTTCTTACGGTCAGAATAAATCTTTAGAGACGCGTCACGGCCACCGAGATTGTGTGCGTGAATCTTTGAGGCTCTAATGTGCTGCCGTGTGCCTTCGCGTTTAGATAACAGGGGGGCATTGGCGCCATGCTTTTTTTTTCCTAACGCGTCGACGCGGGCTGCTGTCTTTGTACTGCGTTTACACGTGCCTGCCTCGTGCATCAGACATCCTATGAGAGGTGCACGAGGACCGAAAGAAGGCGAGGACGGTCTTGGCGAAGGAGTCAGGCCTCATAACGTCAACATGCGCCACTGTTGAGTTCGCACTAGTGCGGGCACGGCGTAAATCTCCCAATAAACATCCCCCCAACAACTCCGCGATATGAAATCATAACATGAGACCGTGGTTCTCAAATTTTGCGGCCTTGATCTATCGCGTCAAAACGCTTCTTCCGTTTCTTTCGCCGCAGTACCGTGTTGTCATGCGAACAAGCATACTAAAATTTGGAAGGGGCTACTGCTGTCGCGGGTCACAACGCGCCTGATTCATTAATTAAACACGCGTTTACCGGCCGTATATTTACAAGTACTGGTGTGATTGTCGACATCTAAAAACTTAACTGACAATCATTCAGAGTTCTTCATGACATTGCTGCGGCCCTGAAAAACAATAAATGAAAATGCACGCAAGCTTTCTTTTGTCGCAAGCCAATTTTCTGTGCTTTCTGGTGATACGAATTTCGGATGATACGAATATTTTTGATGGTTCCCTGAGATTCGTATCACCGAAGTTTCACTGTACTTGAAGTGTACTTAAGTTAAAGAGGTGCGAGTTGGGTATGACCAATAGACCGGATTTTCGTGCAGTAGGCTGCAGCTATTAGCTTCACTGAAGCAATTATTTACTTTAGGTATTTAGACCCGCCAGAGCGAGTTCAATTAAAGGATTTTTGACATTATTCAAAATGGCTGAGGAACGGTATGTGTGGTGCTTCGAAAGTTAATTGTTTGTGGCGAGAATAACCTATACGGCACACCCGTGTGGTATCAATCAATATCTGAGTCATCCACTTTTTTTAGATTTCTGGGTGTTGCTGTCGCATGAATACTCAGCTATATGTGTTTTTGTGCTGCTTGTCATCCTGCCTCGGCGCCGATCTGCTCACCTGTATGTTAATCGGCTAGCATGCACTTACAAACGTTGGAATCCCCTGCGAATATGTCAGGTATTCTGCGTTTCAACTGAATTTCTCTCCTTCTTTGCACAGTCGACTCACGCACTAGGGAGCGCCATGGGATCCTGGATTGGATTCTTTGTCTCTGTGAGTATTCTGTTAATATTATACGCAACTAATGAAACCGACCGACAATAAAGCCAAGGAAAGCATACGGCACATTATTTCTGGTTTCTTGACAGCATGGTGATCATTCTCCACTTAAATTGAAGGAAGTTACAGTGGACGAACAATCACCATTTCCGTCGGTCGGATCGGAACCCAGAACCTTCGAATTATGCGTCCGATGCTCTGAGTTCGGATCCCACCGACGGAAAGGATGATTTTTCGTCTACTTTAATTTCTTTAAATTAAAGTGAACACTTTTGACTCAAGAAAACTTGGTCAACAAAGAAATATAACATATAGTCAAGGTGCATGTAGCATTAAATAAAAGCGTATCGAGTGCAAGGACAGTTAGAACCTAAAATATACCAAGCAAACGAGTCATTCGATGGACATGAAAACGAAGCATAGGTGATTTATTTGGCACCCTACGACGCGTCTAGGGATCTTCTAATCGACATGATATTGTTACGTGGTGTGTGAGAGAGGTTTATTCGAAATGAGCTGGAGGGTGAGTAGCCAGCGCTGCACATCATTCTTCTCTTTCTTTCTTGCCCCGTTGTTGTCGCTGCTACTCCTACGCTATAGATGAGACCCACTAACATTCCTCCTCTTGCAGACTAAGCCCTCCTGGCGATAAGTCAGTAAGAGGGTCGCTGAGTATAGGGCTTCAGGCGTGCTATATGCGTCACTACGGTCTTTGATGACCGTCTTGCCTTGGCAGTTAGGCGCGCAATCCTATTGACCTTACTATAATTCAGCTCACTGAGGCGCTCTTTCATAATTAACGGTCCAACATCGTCAGCGAGCAGTGTTTGACAGTGTCCACGTTTCCACACCGCAGTCCACAACAGCACTAGGTCACCATGATTGTGGGTGACCTGATGTTAACAACCATACCGAGATTTATAGTGATCTTGCGAAGCCAGAGTATGCAGTCGGGCGAGGCGCCAAGCCTGCTCCGCCCACCAGGGGGTTTCCGTGATACAAGCGTCATTGTGACAACAGAAAGCAAAGATAGTGCCTAAAGTGTACCTCGGTGGGCGAGTGTAAGAGGGGAAAACGGGCTGTATCTAGTGGCCTCATGCTGTGCGGTAATATACGCGTACGCAACGAACGGCAGCACTTCGTCCCAGTTCTTGTGGTCCGAGCTAACGTACAGTACCGTCCACTGTTAGGGTGAACGCGCGAGCGCGTGGCCGCGCTCCGCAGAGCGCCACTGCCGCCAGCGCGGCCGCGCATCGAAGCTAACCTGCGCAGGCGCGGCAGTGCCTGCAGGCGTGGCTTCGCGTCGTCTGCTACATTGCTCGCGCTCCTGGGCGCGCCGAGCTTGCACTGCCGTGAAACAAACTTTGCTTACAGTGTCGTGTATTTCCTGCAGCCAATACAACCTTTCGTTTAAGTGTCGGAACTTGGCGACCAGCAGATTTAGAACGCCAGTGAAGTGCACTTCATAATAGAATTACTTGAAAAATTACTTAAGAAAAATACAGTTTCGTTGCTTTGAATTGAAAGTAATAAAAAGTTATTTTCGAGTTAGAAGAGTCAGCAATGCAACGTTAGCAGAGACATTTTCGCGTCGGCTGTAGTGAGCGTAGTGGGTGTTGGAATTTCTCGTGCATTTTTAGAGGGAGCGTGTTGAGGGGTGTTCACGGTCTTGAACGCAGGCGTGCGACGGCGTGAGTGGTATCGTCCGATAATATATAAAACAGTTGGACTGTTTACTTCGAAACGTAACGATGAATAAGTTGAATGAAACTGTTTTACATATAACTCACTGAAATAAAGAATTAATTTACTTGTTTTATATACACTAATATCTAGCTTTTTCTCGCGTGAAAAATAAAACGACACATTGGAGCGAGATAAAAAAAAACAGATCCACAGTTTATTCTTGAAAAAAAAAGGAACAGCCAAGAATTTTCATGGCTAAAACAAAATGAGATTATCTCACACCACAGATACTTCTTGTGGATGTCGCAGCATTAAGATGAGCGAAATGGCGGATCTGGTTTTTTGGGACACCAAATAAAGACGGATCGAGCCAAATACGATCTTGAGCGCTTTTTCGCTTCAATATCGGTTGGCTTCTCCGGCAGCGTCAATCACAGCCCGCATCCTGCCTGGCAGAGAGCTGTACAGGGATGCGCAAAGGCCGCGGTTGGCTCTAAGCTGCTCCCATTCTTCTTCCATAGCGGCCCACAGCGCGTCCGCTGAGAGTCCGTGGAGCCTCCGGCGTGCCATTGACGTTTTCATGATGCCCCACACGTTCTCTATAATATTGAGGTCTGGAGATTGTGCAGGCCACTCAAGCACTTACACATAGCGAGACTCTAGAAATGCCCCAACTTTTCTAGACTTGTGAATAGGGGAGTTGTCGTGTTGAAAAATGAAGTCGCCGTCAGGGAAGGGTCCGTCGAGGAGGTGCGGCAACATGACATCGTCCAGGACTGAACAGTACATGTCAGCGGTGAACTTATCCTCTATCCTCACCAAGGGTCCCAGGCCGGCCGGTGTGATTGCGCCCCACACACTCACAGACGAACGGCCACTGGCTGCTACCCGCTGGATGAATTCAGGCATATACCTAAAAAATGAAGAATGTTTTTTGGAGGGCTTAGCTTTTTTATGTAGCCCATAACATGCACCATCAAAAAAATAGAAAAACAATAAAAAAAATATGTGCCTGTTCAGACTTCCTTGTATGTATGAACACAGTCAGTAAACTTTTTGAAATTCCAAAAAGTATCTTTCAACTTTTGTTGAAGAAAATGCTGTGCGTCTTAATTTGGGGGGCTTTTAGCACCTTTTTACGATGAGAGAAATTCGAGCAAAGTGCAGTATGGAGTTGTGGGTGTAGCAAAAATCTCTGTTTTTCCAATGAAGAGTATCTCTCTCTCTCTCTCTGGACGTTGGTAAAAATTAGAAATGCAATTTCATAAAAGTATTGGCGATAATGTCGCATCCCAGGCTTACTTTCAAAAACGATCATTGCCCTGGCTCTGGAAACATTGTATTTCAATTTTCAGCTAGATTTATTATCAATATCTCCTGAAAGAAATAAAGATTGGATATTGCGCCTTAGGTTTAAGCAGGGCACGGGTTCGTAACGCCATACAAAATTTTGTTCTACACGTACTACGTAGAAATTTCTCGGCTCCATGAGCTGTTTCTCACCGACAGTTGTCCGGGCGCCATACACGCTGCCGTTGGTCCCATCTTGCGGTATATGTCGACTCGTCGGTGAAGACAACATTTTGCCACTCTTCATTCCAGTGCTCGTGTTCCTGGGCAAACACGAGGCGCCTCTCTTTGTTCGCCGCGCTCACTATAGGCTTTTGGACAGCCCTCCTGCTTTTGAGGCCCGCTGAGTGTAGGCGACGTTTTACCGTCGTATCTGATGCAGCCGACACCTTCGCAATTTGCTTCAGTTCTCTGACGGTTGACGCAGGAAAGTCATTTGCCGCAGATATTATTGCTGTGTCCTCATATTCCGTGGTCACCTTCGCACGGGCCTTCCGGGGAGCATCCTTTACCCTGCGCTCGGTCCTGTAAGCTTGGATGATCCGATTCACAGTTTTTAACGGCCTGTTCGAGATTCTTGAAATCTCCCTCTGTGAATATCCTTTAAGGCTAAGCTCAACAATGCGCATTCTTTCTTCTTCGGGAACGCGTGACATCGTAATTCACGCACACGCCCCTAAATGTTCGCAGCGAAAAGAACTGGGCTTCAACTGCAATCATCTTTTTATCACCGCTAGAGCATGGGAAAAAACAACTGTAAAAAAAATTTTTATCTGATGGTTTCGGATGATAGTGTCGCGGTGGCACGGCCCGCTCTGAACGCAAGTAACACAATTGAGGGCGCACAATATTTTTCATCTTGAGGTGGTCACGCGCGAGCAGTGGCGGGATTGAGTGCCGCACGTCCGCGTTGGCTGCACTTCGGTGAAAGTGAAGTGCTTGAGGCCCGTGTACTTAGGCTCAGGTGCCCTTTAAAGAACACCAGACGTTGAAGATTTCCGGGGCCCTCCACTACGACGTCCCTCATCTTGGTTTTGTGACGTAAAACCCCAACAATTATTATAACAAGTGTGAGCGTGATCACAGTGTAATACCATGCTACGAATTTCCATAGCCGATATCCTAGCACAAATGCGACTACAAGCATCCATTACGCTCACTGGGATAGCGTGAATGTAATGAAAGCCGTCGCTTGCTAATACACCGATTCAACAGAACGTGAAAATGCGCCCGCTTGTTTCCATTCCTTCATTTAATTCAGCGTCATAAATGTTCTGGGGGGCAACTTCACTCTCTTTCTCCTCTCGCCCCAAGAGAAACATAAAAATCGAGTCATTTTTATCTACAGTACCGGATAGCCTGGAAAAATGAGAAGTCGTTAGTGTTCGTAAACTTAAGGAGCTCTAAAGGCGTCATATATTCCTGTACGTCGAAGGGACAATTTTATTTCAGTCGATAAAGGGAAGATAGCTTTGCGTCTGGCACGTCTTTATGTTGCGACACTAAAACTAAAGGTTGTATTGGCTGCAGGAAATACACGACACTGTAAGCAAAGTTTGTTTCACGGCAGTGCAAGCTCGGCGCGCCCAAGAGCGCGAGCATTGTAGCAGACGACGCGAAGCCATGCCTGCAGGCACTGCCGCGCCTGCGCAGGTTAGCTTCGATGCGCGGCTGCGCTGGCGGCAGTGGCGCTCTGCGGAGCGCGGCCACGCGCTCGCGCGTTCACCCTAACAGTGGACGGTACTGTACATATCATGTTCACGAGAGCTCTATTCGTGCGCTCAGTCAAGCCATTGGTCTGAGGCTGATAGAGCGTTGAACGTTGCAGGTTTGAGACACACAGACGTAGAAATATTTGAACGAGATCAGTTGCGAATTAACGGCCACGATTACTAATGATCACGCGAGGAGGACCATGACGAAGTGTTGTCGAATGCAGTACAAAGTGTGATACTTCGTTTGCAGTTGAACAGTGTAGCGCCGCCGTCTCGCAGAACCGTGTCATGTAGTCGGCGCATACTATGAATCAACGGTCGCCTTTGGATGCACATGGGAACGGTCCTATCAGGTCAATGCCAACTTGTTCAAAAGGCGAGTCGGTTGGCACCACGGGATTTAGCCAACCGCCTGGGGGGAGTAATGGGTCTCTTGTGACTTTGGCACTCGGCACAGCTGGCTACGTATGTCAGAATCACAATCCATTTTATTATTAAAAGTTGAGTAAAGTTAGAGGCATTTTTTATACACAAGGAGGTCCCATAGTCAAGAGACTGCATCGGGACCCCCTTTACAAAGACAATTGAGGTAGTAAGCACATCATAGAAACAGTAGCCAAAGATAGTAGTGAAGTGAAAAACATAACAATAGTAGAAAAATACACAAGTGATTACATTAAATAGCGTGAGTTTAACATGTCACAAAATTTTTTTTAAAAAAGCAAGCGTAGAACAGTTTAACAGCCTTTATCCAAGATACACTGAACAACAAAGCACACAATGAAAGGAACAGTAACTCTTCTGGTTAGTCTGCGTGAAGAAAGTACATTTTTAGCTCTTTCTTAAATTGATCTAATGATCTCGTAGTTTTCATGATAAGTGGAACAATTTTCCATAAGAAAATGGAAGTGAATGTTACAGTTTGCTTACCGTAATTAGTACGAATTCTGGGCAAAAGGAAATTGTTGTTTAATGCGAATCGAGTAGTACTATAAATCATAAGACGAAAACGGAAAAATGGCCGGCGGAAGTTCGTTAGTAATGAGTCTGTGCAAAAAAATACCTAGGTTGCATTTAGTGAGTTCAGTAATGGTAAGGATGTTATTCTCGCGAAGTAGAGATTTGGCATCGGAAAGGCGTGAGCTACATGTGACTATTCTTATAGCATGGTTCTGGACAATCTCGAGAGATGAGTATTGTAAGTATTGCCCGAACATATTATACCATAAGTAAAATGAGAATGGACGAAAGAGTGATAAAGAGACAGCAATATGGTTCGTGAGAAGTAAGGGCGCGTTTTAATTAAGACGCGTATACCATGCGCTATTTTTTTATGTCAGCAATATGATGCTGATATTTTAAGTTATTATCAAGAAGAATGAAAAGAAAGGAAGAACATGAGCTAGGAGAAAAAGTGTGGCGACCAAAAGTGATATGTGGTAATGATAATAAGTTTCGCTGATTTCCAAGTCAGCATTCAAAATATTTACGAGACTTGATACATTTTTATGAGAGGTGAATGTGGTCGTATCAACGACGTACAAAATGCATTGGGTCGAAGAGAGACAATTAGGTAAATCCTTAATATTGCCGCGCGCGTTTCTTATTATACTTTTGCTGTATTTGGTTTACGCCCACAGAGACTGTAAGCAATGCTCAGCGCAAACCGCGCCTCATTTCTAGAAGTCTCGCGATTATTGTAGATCGTTATGTTAAGATTGCGCGCAAGACGCGAACACGCGAGCTTATTCCAGAGCTTTCGCGACAACCAGTGATAAGGCTGGAATATTCGAAGACACGCGTATAAATGTCGACGCTCTTCACCGCTTGTCAGTTGATCGACGGCCGACGCTCTGTTCGCCGCTATCAGTGCCAGCGTGTATTGCTGTAATCTTGCTTTCCGTTTACCGGCCACAAGTTCGGCCTAATAAAGAGCTTCATCTTGGACACGTCGCCTGCTGCCTTCGTCGACGTCACAACCACGTGACATCTGGTGGAGGTGCTGCTTTGTTCATGTTCCGGACACCCCTTTCAAGCCGTGAACCCAGCCCCAGACGTGAAGGAGACATCGACGCCAATCTCGATCAGCGAGCTAGCCGCAGGCAACGAGGTCTACCTCCAGAGTTTGCGCCCCTACAGGATAAGACTCGAAAGACCACGGCCACGACCACTAACGCGACAACTATCACAGCCACTGCACCAACACCCAGCACGGTCGTGATGCAGCAGGCAAAGGAGCCACCGACTTTCCGTGGATCATCGTTCGAAGACCCGGAGACCTGGCTGGAGACGTATGACCGCGTTGCCACCCTCAACCACTGGGACTCGGACGAGAAGCTGCGTCGCGTCTTCTTCTACCTGGAAGATGCGGCAAGGACCTGGTTCGAGAATCGGGAGACTGCGCTTCAAACCTGGGATCTTTTCCGCGGCACATTCCTGGACACGGTCAGGAGCGTCGCCCGCAAGGAAAGAGCCGCGACGTTGCTGGAGACCAGGGTGCAACTCCCGAACGAAAGTGTGACCATCTTCGCGGAAGAAATGACGCGACTATTCCGGCACGCCGACGCCGAAATGTCCGAAGAAAAAAAGGTTCGGTTCCTCATGAGAGGAGTAAAGGAAGAACTTTTCGCCGGACTTGTGCGCAACCCACAGAGACTGTAAGCAATGCTCAGCGCAAACCGCGCCTCATTTCTAGAAGCTTCGCGATTATTGTAGATCGTTGTGTTAAGATTGCGCGCAAGACGTGAACACGCGAGCTTATTCCAGAGCTTTCGCAACAACCAGTGATAAGGCTGGAATATTCGAAGACACGCGTATAAATGTCGACGCGCTTCACCGCTTGTCAGTTGATCGACGGCCGACGCTCTGTTCGCCGCTATCAGTGCCAGTGTGTATTGCTGTAATCTTGCTTTCCGTTTACCGGCCACAAGTTCGGCCTAATAAAGAGCTTCATCTTGGACACGTCGCCTGCTGCCTTCGTCGACGTCACAACCACGTGACAATATAAATTAAAAATTGGCCGCGTATCTGCGTGCTTCGCTGCAAATCTCGTCGAAACACGATAGTCTTGTGCCGGCCGTACTACTATGTTTTGCCTTGCCTCAGACAGCGCCTACTCTACGTTGAATTGGCCGCATCTGGCTAGGATTGATAAGATAGAGGAGGCGCTGCGTGAGATATGGACGCCATCGAAAAACATGAAGTTGTGCTGAAGCAAGGGCCACTGCCAGCGGCAGCATTTTATCGTCGGCACAGGGCTTTTTCGTGCAAAACGTCGCAGTTCGTGCACAGCGTCGCATTTTCAGCGCAGCCTAAAAAACACTAGGGTCTTTAGAATTACGTATCTGTGTATTTTCTAATAAAAGAATACACGATCTGATACTTACATATTAATGTTGCGTCTCAGGTATGAGTAGTATTTGCTTTTTTGATCGAATATGTTCACAAGTATGAACGCAAACACCAGTTCAAGATGGCTGGGCGTTCAGAAATTAGTTAAACTGTGGTCGAGTAGCTAGCTGAATCGGGTGACGGACAGACAGACAGACAGACAGACAGACCAAAATTTTTGCGTTCAAGTATCCCAAGAATGACTATCGTCTTTAAAACAGAAGTGGCCCCAGAATATAGCCTTGGGGCATACCTATGTTATTAGTTCGCTGTTGAGAATAAATATTGAAAACAGAAACAACTTGAACTCTGGTATATAAGTAGCCTTTTAGTAATGAAAGAGCAGGCCCACAATTTCCAATTGACTCGAGTTTAGTGAAGAGAATGTTATGATTTATACTGTCAAGTGCTTTTGTTAGATCGATGAATACTGAGGCCACTAGATATCCTTCGTCGATTAATTTTTAGCTGATCAGTAAGATGAATGAGTGCCATCTCTGTTGAGTATCCATGGCGGAAACCAAAATGAGAAGAAGAGAGGATATTAAACTTAGAAAGATATTTTGTTAATCGTGTTTCAATTAGTTTCTCAATAACTTTTCCAAAGAACGGCAAAATACAAATGGGTGGGTAGTTCTGTAATAATGATCTGTCACCTTTTTTTAGTACATTTGAGGCCAGTGAATTCTTTCTTTGGCCTGATTCAGTGTGCGCGGGGATACCAGGTGACCTGAAGTTGGGTCATAGTGCACGACGTGCCAAGCAGAAGATCGAAGTGCTTCTAGCACCGTGAGAAGAAACTGTGCACCTGTCGCGGAGAAATACTTATCATACAGCAACCCCTCTCGAACACAAAAATGATACGCTGTTGACTCTTTCACGGCAGAGAAAGTGGCTCGAAACTCGGATCTTCACACTGTTCTTTGGCGAAGGTGAAGACATTTGGGAAATCCCGATGTACGGTTGCAATTAAGTAGTCAATACTGTCAGCGTTATTATCAATTGCACGAAGAGGCATCCTGGAGAGGCAGTCGGCGTAAGCTTGCTCTTGTATGAGACAGTCAAGCTGTAATATTGCAAACGCAGGGCCCATCGTTCAAGGCGTCCCGACGGGTCACGAAGGTTGACGAGCCAGCATGACGTCGCTGACGGCGAGTGATGGTCGGTGATGATCGCACACTCACGCCCGTAGAGGTAAACTGAAACTGCTGCAAGGCGAAAATAAAAGCAACATATTCCTGTTCGATAGGTTATTGAACAAGAATGTCTCGAGCTCGGGTTTGCTCAACTACCGACTTGCGTAAGCGATGACATGTTCTTTGTTGTCTAAGCGCTGATCAAGAACAGCACCAAAACCTACGCCACTCGAATTTCTGTGGACCTCTGTTGGCGCTGAAGGATTGAAGTGTTTGAGCATCGGCTGCGACGTCAGATGAAACTTCAGTTGTCGAAAGAAAGCAGAACACTCGGGCGTCCACACGAACTGGGCGTTCTTGTGCACTTGGCCATTTTGTCACTAAAAAGTCCATACCTATTATTGTCCGGTTTTCATCTTGTAAACTAAGAGAAACGATTCTGTTTTTTTAAAAATAAGTTAAAAGCAACTGGTGTTTCCGTAAGCGAATATTTTTGTAAGGCAACCAGAGCTGTCAGGAAAAAGCTGTACGATTTTGGCAAGAAAGGCGGCGAAGTTTTCTCTGTGATGTACAACAAGCTATACATCAACCAAAAGTCTTACATTTACTTCCCCGATACCGACAGTGTCGGTGAATTGCAATTGGGCAATGCTCCAAGAAACACTGAACTAACGTCTGTTGCTACAAACTGCCGTTCTGGCGGTTCTTTTTCCTGACAGAAGTTAGGCATCAGCCACGCAGTCACTATTCTGAAGGCTTATCGTTTTTGTTGTCAAATGTGCGCAGTTTAATCAATAAACGCCACGCTCTAGCCCCTTTTCTTGATTCATGTGCCGCTGACGTGATTGCATTGACGGAGACCTGGTCGACCGATAAAATCTTGAGCGAAGAGTTGTTTCAGTGTGAGAAAAATTATGTTGTGTACCGTCACGACCGTGATCTAAAACCGGGTGATGGCGTACTGATTGCCGTTGCCGACAATATAACGTCTTCTAGGATCGCAGTTACGACGTCCTTAGAATTAGTATGCGTACGTGCTGTCTTAAACCCACAAAACATATTGCTCTGTGCTTGTTATTGGCCGCCAAATGCACCAACTGCTTTCTTCGATGAACTTCATGACGTTCTTAAATTTCTTGACTCAGAATATCCCCACTCTTTTTTGCTTCTTCAGGGTGATTTTAATTTTCCTAAAATAAATTGGGCTTCGCAATTTTCCTTTGTTGTTGGTTCGTCCTCTAAAAGGGAGTCTTTTATTAACTTGTGCTTAAATTTTAATCTTAAGCAACTTGTTTTTGGACCTACTAGAACTGGCGCTACTTCGTCAAATACTCTTGACCTCGTGCTCGTCAACCACTGTAACTTAAGTACATTCATTAACTTGTTTACCCGGAATAAGCAATCACTGTTTTTTTTTACATTTTTTTTTGTAAAGGGCCACGTCACACGCCAGAAAAAGCAATCCGAAATTGATCGGAGATTATGCGAGAGGTGATTACACAGCAATTAATAATTAGCTTGCTCTGTTCATTGACGAGTACATGCCAGAATTTTTCAGCCCTACCGTAGAAGCCACGTCACTTGTTGCTAAATATATTCCACTGTGCAGGCTTTCCGAAAAGAAACGCTCCCTTTGGTTTTCGGCGGCACTCAAAAGATTATAAAACAAGAAAAAACGCCTCTTTCGCCTTGCGAAACGCGTTCAAACCGCTGGAATGATTGTTTTCGCGCACTGCGTGCATATTTCATCGCGTTAAAAGAGGCAAAAGCCGTCTTTTCTAATACCTTCACTCCTTTCTACAAATCCATCAAAATTTTGGAGCACTGCTCAAATAAAAAAGAAAAATAGCATATCTCTTACATGTCCTGACGGCTGCGCCATGAGCAATGAAGAATGTTGCATGGTACTAAATGACACCTTTGCGAAATCATTTTCTGATAGCTATAATAACACGGAGCCGCACTTGTACAAAAACGATTTTTCCCCATGGATCCACTTGTAGTTGATTTTGCGGGTGTTCTGAAATTAATTCATGTTTAAAACTATCTTCTTCCTGTGGCAGTGATGAAATTAATTCCAGGTTTTTGAAAAATACTACTCTTTACTCCTCTCTATTTCTGATGTACCTTTTCACCCAGTCTATTGAGTGCTCGACTTTGCCTGCAGATTGGAAGGTGGGGAAGGTGGTGCCTCTGTTTAAATCAGGTGACCAGCATTCCCCTCTCAATTACACACCCATCTCACTCACCAGCATTCCTTGCAAAATCCTCGAACATGTCATATTTCACTAATCTTGTTTCGTTTCTTGAATCCAACGCATTTTTCACTTCATTTCAGCATGGGTATCGCAAGAACTATTCCTTCGAAACACAACTTATACCGTTTATGCATAACGTTTCATCCTCCTTAGATAAAGAACAAGTTATTGACTGCATTTTTTAGATTTCGCTAAGGCTTATGACAAGCTGTCTCACCGCTTACTACTTCTTGAACTCGGTACTCTTAACATTGACCCTAACATCTTGAAGTTGATAAAATGTTTTCTAACTAACTGTACTCAGTCTGTAACCGCTAATGATGCCGCATCCCCCCCGCTGTGACGTAAAGTCGGGCGTTCTTTAAGGCTCTGTTTTGGGCCCATTGTTATTTCTGCTATATACTAATGACTTACCTACCGTTATTAATAGTTCCATTAAAGTTTTTGCCGACGATTGTGTCGTATACTGTGAAATAACCAATCTGCACGATAACTTCATTCTTCAGTCAGACCTAGATAACATATTAAAGTGGTGCTCACAATGTCTAATTTTCTTAAATTCTATGAAAAGCGAAATTATGCCTGTTTCACGTCGCTCTGATGCATCCACTCCTTCCAGCTATTCTGTGAATAACATCAACCATGAGTACGTAACCTCATATAAGTATCTCGGAATTCACATAACTAATAACCTTTCTTGCCATACACACATTCAATACATCACTAACAATGCCAATAAATCACTCGGGTACATACGCAGAAATTTTTCTAAAGCCCCATGCCATTTAAAGTTACTACTTTACAAAACACTCATTAGAGCCAAACTCGAGTATGCGTCTTCTGTTTGGGACCCCGGCCTAAAAACATTAAAAACTATTATTGAGTCAGTTCAAAATCGATCAGCACGCTTCATTATGTCAAGCTATTCCCGCACAGCTAGCGTTTCATTAATGAAATCAGATCTCGGACAACTTGATTTTTAACTTGGAAGAAAAATTTCTCGTCTATGCCTTTTCCAGAAAATTCTTCACCAAAACAATTCAGTTAAACAGGAACTCATATCACAACCGTCATACAAATCGTCACGTCTTGATCGTGAGCTTAAAGTTTTCACCCCTCTCTGCCGGACTAATGTTTTTTGAGACTCAATTCTGCCAAAAACCAGCGCCGAGTGGTCCTCAATCGCCTGCATTGAAGACGCATCATTATTCAAAGCTGCACTGACCGATTATGTCTTGTCCCTTAAATAACTTAGTGTTTGAACATGTATTCTCACTGACTTTTATTTTTATGCTCTATATTTTACTCCATTTTCTTGTATTATCCACCCCCTCTGTAACGCCTTTATGTGCCCTGAGGGTAATCGAAATAAAAAAACAATAAATAAATCAATATGTATGTTCGTTAGTTTGTTATAAGTGCTTCTTTAAGATTCCTTGTGCCACGTACCTCTAGATTAAAGCTGTTGTTTTTTTTCCCCGCACACGTCTGTGATCTCTTCACTGTGTCTGCGCCGCTGACGCTAGAGTGGGAGCTTGTAACAGCCTCTTAGTTGTTTTTCAGCATTGTGGGTAAATGCTCTTCCTATACAAAAAATTGGTGGGCCCTTCATCTTCGCCTTTAAGAGTTGAACGCGATAGCGACATCCTGTCCCGAGTGCCTACTTCAACCACTTAGTGCATACTTGCTATGCACCCACTATGTGGTGTTAAGGCAATACTCGCAGTAAGGTGTGTGCCGTTTGTAATGGGTAGCCGGCTTTAAATTACGAAATTGTCATGATAGTCACATATTCTGACACCCGATAGCAATGTACGCTTGTACCACGCAATATTCCTGGGATATTACACGTTATATTGCGACGCCTATATAAAGGACGCTTTCGTTTGCGAAGCATTAAAGTTATTTTCACTGCATTTCCAAGCAGAGGAAGTTATTTTCACTGTATTTCCAAGCAGAGGCGTGGCTGTGTGGTAGGACACCTGCTTGCCACGCAGACGGCCCGGGTTCGATCCTCACTCGGACCCGGAAATTTTTATTATTTATTTTATTTGCATCTTTCTCGATTTTTCGGTGACGGACAAGATGATGATTTTTCGCTCACAACCGCGGACACCGACGCCGGAATTTCTGCGAAACGAGCTCTCAAACGCTATCGCGTTAATACCGGATCACCTTCTCTGCCTTTATGCTCTCTTTCATATTCCTTAGCCTCTCTTCAAACTTTATTTAGCTCTGAGCTTCCCTCACCTCACAACTTGCCCATTCCAGAGACCAAACCTGCAACCTCCGAAGGTCGCAGGTTCGGTCCCTGCCAGCGGCAAGTTATCTTTTCGTCCACTCTTCTTTCTTCACATTTACATCACAATTACTGCTAATAACGTCCTCCATCCTTTCCTTGGTATCATTGTCTGTTAGCTCTCATTAATATTGTGTCTAATAAAGAAAAGCGGGCCCATATTTTTTTTACTTCTTTTTTTTACCTACCGGTAGAAGTTTCTAAAAACAAGCCCTTAAATTTCCACTTCTTTCCTTCATTCTAGCTTTGAAGAAGACAAGTCCACATGTCGAAACGTTGCTTCGGGCACACAACCCGTGTTTAGAGATTTTTGTTTCATCTTTCTAAACAAGTGTTTTAATGATTTCGTTGCTGTGAGCAAGCACCACTTCGGTAATATTTCAACAGCATGTCGTTTCGACAGCATTCCACAGTACACAGAAATGTCGCGGGGCTTTGTACTTGAATTGTAGAAAGTGCGCATTGAGGCGAGGTGCAGGCTCAGCACTAAAAATTCTGGTTTCTGTGCGTGCGCGGTCACATTCCTCGTGGGATTATTTTGAAGGTTAAGCTGCGGGATTTAGCGCCCCAGAGCTACACTCAAGATAATAAATTATAAAGAAGTACTTTCAATGCCTTTCTTATATTGCGTCTGCGACGAGCGAAAAACTAAGCCTTGACGGCGCTCCCAGCCGTCGTGTCCAGAATACTCACTTCGGATGGTAGAATAACGGAATCATTTTCTGGAGAGTGTCAGCTAGTGAATTAAATAAAGTATGTTCATCGTCATCATCATCGTCGTCGTAAATGGCTTGTGTAAACATATCTAGCGCAGGAATGTCGTTATCCCTCGAGTTAAAATGGCCAGCACATCTCATGCTCTATGAAAAATAAAGGATTTCTTATTTCAAACCATCGGCTCTAACGCCAAAGGCGCGCTCTTCTTCAAGGTAGCGTATATCTCTGATGCGTTACATAGATAAACTCCGGTGATTGTGTGACCATGCCTACCTCTTTCTATTTGACAGGTGTACTTCCTAAAGTGCGTGCTGGCGTACTATCACACGCTGCAGAGCGAAGAGGAGCCGCAGCCGGAGCCAGAGCCGGAGCCTTTGATCCAAGAGCAGCCGCACTGCAGCAAGAACATCGCTTAGCATTATCGCGCGATAATGCTCTTCAAGATTTACAAAACATAGGCACTGCACGGACAAATCCCGCGGAATTGACTTACGTCGTGGAATGTACACTTTTTACTCTAGCCTGGTTCACTCTATCCCGGTCCCAGCTTAATTTGGTCGCACCCTTCTCTGCCTCGTACCTGAACTCAACTGCAACAAATATACCGGGTAACCAGCGTTGTGACAAAAGAATTTCAATACGCAAGAGCAACTGCTGCAAAGAACTGTCACATTGAATCACCCCCAAAATTATTTTTACAAGTATTTCTGTTAGTCAATTTATTTATTTGTATCTGTAGCTACGTTTCAACATTCAGAGTTTATGGTTATGTCTTTTGCGGTCGTAATTGTTGGCTACGAATGTGTTGAGATGTGGCGGCACGAAGCCGTTAGTGAGAGACCCAATGGGAGATAAGGACTCTGTAGGCCGTGGCCTGTCTAGCCTTTACTAAACAGCACGCGGTTGTAGGGGACGCCAGTGACTATACGTAACATTTAATTACTCTGCACTTGACGAATCCTTGTTTTTAAAGGCCAACTGCTAATCGCCCGTGTGCCAGTTTCACGTCGTCGGTGTAACCGAACGAATGCTGCAGCGCGTGTGTGTCCGTGTCTTCTCTCTCGTGGGTGTGTGTTCGCGCTTCTACTCCCTCGCTCTACAATGAACCAACTCGCACACAAACAAGTTCTCATGAATGCTTGCGCGAGGCAGGATCAAAGAGGACGACCGTGGAGCATAGCAGAGAACAGCGCATGTTGTGTTCACTTTACCAGGAAGAAATAGTTGTTTCAGTCTATGCAGGACAGGGTTGCCGTTGGGCAGATTTGAAAAGGAGCCAGAACTCAGGCCGAAAGTAGCCACGCCATTTAATTTTAGCGCCAAATTTGTAGCCAAATAGAAAAAAAAGTCATATTGTGTATAGAGTTATTAGTATTCAACATTAAATAACATGATTTAGAATGAGCAGAAAGGGAGTATAACGAGCACAAAATTTTTCCCTCTTGCTTGGTCTCAAGCCGCAAGTAAGTTGCAATGCGTCTGTCTACAGTTTGTCTACAACTGATAGAGTTCTTGCAAAAGTAATTTTGGGCTAACAACTCAGCAGGAACATTAAACGTTGAAGCTTTCTTTTCCTTTCCAGTATAAAACAGCGCTAAAAGACGGGACGAAGAAAGGACACAAACCACAGCGCCGTGGTTTGTGTCCTTTCTTCGTCCCGTCTTTTAGCGCTGTTTTATACTGGAAATCATGAACCAACCAGCCCAAATGCGTACCCTATTGCAGTTCTTTCTTTTCCTTGATGCCGTCGACCGGGATTGGTGTAAAGCTACAATACTACTACCAGTTCATCTTCAAGTAGAGAAATCTGATCGAAGATGAATGGTCCAGCTTCATTTTGTTGCTGATATCTCTTTGACGCTGCTGTGTTCGCCATGGGAATCTGGCGTCAGCAGTGCGCTATATACGCTATATGTTCACGGGTTTCCTTACATGCACGCGACCCTTCGTCTTAGACGGAGGGACGCTCGTTGGGTGTCTCGATGCGCACTAGCCCGCTGGCGGGGCAAGGACATGTTCGCGCATAGGCCAACACGACAGCAAAGCTTGCAAATAATGCTTATTCTTTAGACTTGCTTTCTGTTTTATCTTCAAGTAATACGAAAAAGTGAACAGCAAATGCGCCAAAATAGAAGTTCAAAGTAGCCAGAAAGTGGCCAGGGCGCCAACCTGCAATTTTTGCCGCCAGACGGGGCCGGAAAGTAGCCAGTTTGGTGCAATGTAGCCTACCAACGGCAACCCTGATGCAAGAAAATAATTGCGTGACACTAGAAAGGGACACCGCAAAGAAAACACACAAACAGAATTTGCGCTCGATCTGTTTGTGTGTTTTCATTGAGGTGTCCCTTTGAAGTGTCGCGCAATTATTTTTTTATTATGTTCACTTCTTTCGTCTGTCGCCTTTTTTTTTTCATTTTTTTTTCTCCGAGCGCTGCACAGTCTTAAGTGTGAATCCATGCCAACTAGCTCAGTCTTTTTCCATTCTAAGTAAGGTCACAGAGAACAAATAACAGTTACAACGGAGAGATCAAGGTGCAGTGGAACCATGAAAAGGGGCGAAACCGATGAAACATAGCGCTGCATGAGTGGAGGTCTATCTAAAAAGAGGTGGCGCCACAGCAGCGCGCCGTCGCACGTTCTCTGATAAATTCATGCAGAACGTGTGCGGTAAGCGCGTTCGCCGATGCGATTAATGGGAGACAAATTTTTCCTTGAGGTGAGGCCTGTCTCTGGTAACTGCTGTCAAACGCACCCACGCATCAAAGCATTGTGCTACGTGCATAGCCAGTCACGCTACTCACGGCATTCTTTTGAGCATAACGTAAAATATTCTCAACCAGTTCTGTCTTAACAATTTCCAACACAGCCAGTAAAAGTACTTCATCTGCCATTGCTCCTACGATAGGTGCCCGTGCAGAGGCTCACTGACACCACCGCCAGAATCGGGAGTTTCTCGCCACCAATACAGTGGCTAAGGGCCGAGGGGATCATGACCTGCGTTCCGTCCGAGCAAAAAGTAATCGCTGTCGCCTAGAAGAAGGTGCATCGGCCGGTGTACTGCTAAGCTCAACACAATAATAAACATCCGACAAAAAGCACCTCTCGTTTCGTTACCACAAGTGGCAGTTTCGTGGCGGAATTCGGACGTGATCCAGGCTTGCCCTGGCTCACGTCCTGGTCAATCTTAGACTCGTTTCGTTTATAGCAGGCGATCTTAAACTGGATGGCGTCTGCTTCCCCACCTTGTAAGACCTACGATCCTGTAAAGTCAGCCATGAACAACTTATGATACTTTCTAAAGAGACGCATCATGCTTTTACTTGACTAACACGCTGCCGCGGTGCTTATTTCATTTCATTTGATTTCATTTTATTTTACCCTCAGGACCGAAGTATTACAGAGGGGAGTGGTTAACAATACATACAAAAGTAAAACCAAAACAAAGCAGCAAAAGTGGCTAGGTAACACAAGGAATAATTGGTCAGTTAAGTCCGGGAGTGATGATGTTCGAAATGGCCAAGCGAAACTTTGAGTGGTCCTTGATAGAAACAATAGTGCCGGGAAGGTGGTTCCATTCTTGAGACGTCCTGGGAATAAATGATTCGTGACAGGTTGTGGTATGGCAGTGCATTATCCCAACCTTATGGACATGATCAATGCGAGAAGAAATATAAGAAGGAGATGATATAAGGTTTTCACGCAGGTAGGAATTGTAGAAATATAAATTATGAAATAAAGCAAGGCGAAAAACACTTACGTCGGGATGAGAGGGGAGGAAGTAGTAAGGAGTTTTTCATGGAAGTTACGCTTGATGTTCGGCTGTAATTGCTATAAATGAAACGAGCGGCATTATTTTGGATTAGTTCAAGCGATTGAATATGGGTTGCGGAGTGAGGGTCCCAGATGGATGATGCGTAATCCATTTTACTCCTAATGAGTGTTTTATATCAGATTAATTTTAATGAAGGAAGGAGCACAAGAGAAATTTCGCCGTATATATCCTAGCATGCGGTTAGTATTGCTAATTAGCTTATCAATGTGTAAAGACCAGGAAAGTGTCGAGGTTATGTAGACGCCAAGGTACTTGTAGAATTTTACGGCTTCTAGGGGAATGTTATTAAGATGATAGTTTGGCGGAGGAATATTGTTACGAGTTACACGCATTGTTTTACATTTAGACACGTTAAGTTGCATTAGTCATACGTCACACCAGTTAGAGATAGCGTTAATATCGTCTTGTACAGACTTGTTATCGTTGTTATCCGAGATTTCGCGGAGGATAACGCAGTCATCTGAGAAAAGATAAATGTTAGAGGAAACAGCGTTTGGCAAGTCGTTAATGTAGATGAGGAAAAGAAGAGGGCCTAAAACTGATCCCTGTGGTACACCAGAGTCCACAGGGTTAAATGAAGATGTATGACCGTTTGATGCAACGTATTGTGACCGATTTAAGAGGAAATTCTCAAGCCATCTAAACAGGTTAGGATCAAGACTAAGTTTACTAAGTTTAAAGAGAAGAAGTTGGTGACATACTTTGTCGAAGGCCTTGGCGAAGTCGAAAAATACACAGTCAGCGAAAGAACCTTTGTCAAGAATAAGATGGAGGCTGTGAGTAAAAGAAAGAAGTTGTGTTTCGCAAGACAAGTTTTTTCGGAAACCTTGTTGTGATTTCGTGAAAAATGAATTACTGTCTAGGTGCTTTGCTAAGTGTGAGTACAGAATATGTTCGAGAACCTTGCAGGGAATGCTGGTGAGGGAGATGGGGCGGTAGTTGAGGGGTGAATTTCTGCTGCCGGACTTGTGAATCGGGACCACCTTCCCGACCTTCCAGTCAGCAGGTAGCTGATGGGTGTCTAAGGATTGCTGAAAGATTCTTGAAAGTAGAACAGATGAATAAACAACAGTACTTTTCAAAAATTTTGCATTAATTAAATCTGAACCAGGGACTTGATGACAACTTGAGACCCTTAATTACATTTTCAATCCCAAGAGGCTCAATGATAATAAAATCCATAACAGGGTAATTGCAACACTCAAGATGAGGAAAGTTCGGGTTTAGAAAGCACGACAAAGTTGTTACAGAAAGCAGAATTAAGAAGCTGGGGGGCATACATCATCAGGTACCGGTAAACCGGTGGAATCGATCAATGCCACGGAATTGTCACTAGAAGGGTTTATAACTCGCCAAAATTTTTTGGGATCGTTTGCAAGCATTGTCGGCAATGTGTGCACGTGGAATGCCTTTTTGGCAAGCTTTATTGCCGCTATATAGGCGCTGTTTGACTCGTTGTAGGCATCCCATTTCGAAGCCAAACCACTTTTTTTGGCTATTCGATACATTCGCTTTTTTTTTGTTAGAAAGCCTTTTTAACTGTGCGTTGAACCAGGGCTTCTTAACATTACAGGATATTTCACTCGAGGGGACAAATTTGTGGGTCAGCTCCAGTATTTTGTTTTTAAACATAATCCAGTTCTCGTCTACCGTGCGATAATCAAAACGGTTGAAAAAGGGATCAAGGAAGCTGGCTAGCTCAGCATTAATGTCGTCAAAGTTCGCCTTATCATAGCGATAAATTAACTTTTTTTCGACAGTTGGTTTTAGCGCGGGAAGTAATAAGTTGAACGAGAGACCAAGGTGATCACTTAAGCCTGGTATGCATGCAACATTGGTAACTATGTCTGGATGAGAACATAAGATTAGATCGAGGATGTTAGCGGCGTTGTTCGAGATTCTTGTTGGTTCCACTACTAATTGTGTCAGTGAAAATAAGGAGCAGAGATCAAGGAATTCCTTACATTGTGAAGAGAAAGGATTACAGCATGGAGGATCAGTATCCCAGCATATGTTGGGAAAGTTGAAATCCCCCCAATAATTACACATTAAGCTTATTGCACCGTTTGGGGCGAGAGGCAATCAACAATCTATAACTGAAAGAAACACGATCAACCATTAAATATATTAGAAATATCCCGATGAATTAAAGCCCATTTTACACTTCTGTGCTATGGGATCGTATGTGACACTAAGCATGCCTGAATTGTATAGTTCAGTGTCACAGCTCCTGTAGATGCTGAACCATTGCGTGAGTGACTTTAATCTCAATGAAGTGTCTACGTCAAGTTACTGCCACCGTGTATGGTGATTATGGCTCCTAAGAGGTTCTTATGGAAAAACGTTTCCTATATGTTTTCTCCCTCATTGTCACACCCCAACACAACGGAAGTTTAGCTTACTCTACATCACATCACCAGTGATCACATATTCCATTCCGATCCGAGACTTTCAACAGCTAGATCTTTAGCGATAAATAGCACTGAAAACTCCATAATTATTCCTGAAACACTTTGCTGTACCATTACCTAGAGGGACCACTTTGCTCATTATATTTTCCTACCAATATGCCCTGAGAAATAACTGAGTACAGTACGCAACAGTGTCTTTTCAATTCACCATATTTTAAAGCACTAGAGCCTTGAAAACCTCAATAAAAGCTCTACTGAAGGTCTTACATTCAATGTACATCTATGTGCTTTATTGCGTGTACTATTCTTACCTACGTACTGTTCCGTGCACCAGCACCATACGCAGCGGTAGTAGTAGTGGTGGTAATGTAGTAGTAGCACTAGTAGTAGTAGTAATAGTAGCAGTATTAGTAGTAGCTTCTTTTTGCGTGTTTATCCCTTTCAGTCCCGAATTAACTATTTTCAATGTAAGCAACTAGTTTTCACATTTGGAGATGCAGATGATGGTGGTAGTCCAAAAAAACTGAAAAACTCTTTGTTCACACTTTTCAGTGAAGAGTAATTAATGTGCCAATTATTTTAATAAATAATTATTATTTAATAATAATTCCATAATTTTTAGTTCATTTATTACTTAAAATGTTATCTAGATAGGATAGCATAATGTCCAATAGCCAAAATTCAAATTTCTGGCGCAGAACTAAAATAAATGCCCTATCTCTGCCCGGTGAAAGAAGACGCTGCCTCAGCGAAATGCGCGAACAGCATGACCGCTTCTGTAATTTCTTCGTTCAGACGTGACCTCGCTGTATTGTATGTACCATGTTGACACCACATGTAGGGCAGATGCTAAATACGGGCTCTTGAGGAAGAACAACGCTTTATCTTTACCAGATGCTTGCTGACTGACCTACATAATTTATGATTCCAATTGGAATCACTGGGACTGAAAGGGATAAACAGGGAGAGCTGGAAAGCAGAGGGCGTCGTATACGCCTGACAAATGCCTCTCCGCCCACAACTGACAACAGTCATGCATATCTTTGAAGGAGACACATGCAACAACTTGAGCGATAAGAAATGATATGCAGTTAAAATTCGATCTAACGAAACCCGACTTTACGAATTTCCCGCTCTAGCAAATCATACCTAACAGACAATGATTCCAAGGAAAGTATAGGGGATGTTATTAGAAGTAATTCTAATGCAAATGTGAAGAAAGAAAAGTGGACTAAAAGATAACTTGCCCCCCGGCAGGGACTGAACCTGCGACCTTCGAGTAACGTGTCCGATGCTCTACCAATGAGCTACGGTGGCGGTCATCCCTCCGTCTACTTTATAGGGTATATATGTGCATTTAAATGTGGGAGCGTCAGTCAGCGCTGCCAGCATTGCGGCGAGCGTGGAACACTCTTTTTTTTTGCATGTGGCCGTCACGTAGCACGCGATCTTATTACGAGCTGGCAGCAGACCAAAAATCCCTGGCACACTACCTGAAGGCATCAAGTCTGCCAGAATGAGACCCTCGCTATGATGAAGGAAAGAAGAGTAAATTTTTAGGGGCTCGTTTTCTTTGTTAAGAAAGCTCGGTCCCTGCCGGTCGCGAGTTATCTTTTCGTCCACTTTTCTTTCTTCATATTTACATTGAAAATTACTTCTAAACTTCTAATAACATCCCCTATAATGCATGTTGCTGGGTGAGTCGGTCGTACATGATTAAACAAGGTGCTGCGCAAAGGACACAAGGACAAGGAAGTGAACGAGGACGGGCACAGACTCACGACTTACTGGTATTTTAACAGAAATAATTAAAAAAAAATCTTATTTTTACCCGAAACGATAAACTACTCTCCTTGCTAGTTTTTTCATTATCTCTCTTTTTTTTAAGCTACCCGATTCTTGGCCAATCCCCCAGTGTGGGTGTGAGCCAGAAGCGCAGGATCTACATCTACATCTACTCACGACTGGATTTTATTGAAAAGAAAACGCATATTTATACGACACAAACTGCAAATTCATCTATGCCCATGCGAGGAACCTGATTTCATTATCATACATTCTTATCGAGGTATCACTGACGCAAATGTCTCTTTTTTTTCATGATGAAGAAAGCCTCGGCAAGCTCACGTGCCAACTGGTCCCGACTTCGCCTCAAGATTTTCGTTCACGCCAGCAAAGGCTGGCACGGTTTGCCACAAGCAGCCGAAGGTCATGCGCTGCAGTGGAGAGGCAACTTAGAACCTTGTCCGTTCTTTATGGAAAGCTGGTGTTCCCTTAGTCTTTCATTTACACACCGACCCGTTTGGCCGATGTATACTTTCCCGCATGTAAGAGCGATTTCATAAACTATCCCCGTCGAGCACGCGACGAATAGAGTGGCGTGGCTCTTAGTGCAGACTTGCACGCTCCTATCAGCAGAGGCGATGCGGGGGGAATAGTGAAACCAGTTTGCGTGGGGCAGAAAAGACCACCGGCACACCATGGCAATTGGCAACATTTTTCAGGTTGTGTGCCACCCTATAGGATATAGGGAACAACTGCCGGTCTCACTTGTTTACGACCTTGACAACCCTGTATCGCACTAGCCTTGTACCTCAGCAGGAGCTTCTCCACCACAGCAACCACGACTGCTGTAGGGTGACCAGCTTTCAACAACCTGGCAACCTGATTATTTAGGCTGTCGTGTACCAGGTGAACACATGACTTCTCCAAGGCCTCCTTCAAACAAAACACTCCAATGGCCCAATGGTTTAACTGTCTTGGAATGTGCAGAATCGTATAATAACAAGTCTTTTCTGGCTCGCGGCGAGTACATCCAGTACATGTGATCTGGTGTCAGCAATAGGCTGATATCTAAAACTCGAATCCTACTCTGGTCGGGTAGTTCGCAGGTGAAGGTTAAACCACTTCCGGGTCGTTCAAAGATAGCTAAAATATCTTGCACTGAATTAGTGTGTGTCGAACCAGGTTGTTCTTTAAAAAGTATCAGGTAGTCATCTACGTATTTAAAAACTTTTAGCACTATATCCTGGTCCAAACAGCATACCAGATCACGATCAACGCTGGCCAAGAAAATATCAGCTAGTACAGACGACAATACATATGCCCTCACGTTGAACAAGGACCGGGTTGCCAAAGTTAACATAAAATCCAGTCGCGAGTCTGCGCCCGTCCTCGTTCACTGCCTTGTCCCTGTGTCCTTTGCGCAGCACCTTGTTTAAACATCTCGTATACTTTCCTTGGCATCATTGTCTGTTAGTTCTCATTAATATGGTGTTTAACAAAGAAAACGAGCCCTTAAAATTTACACTTGTTTCCTCGTCTCTAGCGAAGCAATTTACATTCCCCGGCAGGCGCCCACATAGTTCAATGTTTTTATAAACTTGGAAATGAAGCTATCATGGCCCTAAATACGACTTAACCAAGTTTTGCCGCAAATAAATGAGTAGTAAATGCCGTGTTTCTTTAAAATTTTGACGCAAGCCGGTTTTTCTTTGGGCGTGCGCTGTAACGCTACCGCTTTAAAATATCTAACCGCGCCAGTCACGCTCCTGTAGTTTTACTGTGACGAAAGTGCACGCCGCACCCCCCGCACGGAACAAGAGACCTAACAGTAGTTAGCGCTTTTAAGTACCAAGTGGCTCTGGGGCAGGTGATAATTCTCTGTCCCTGCAAATGATCCCATAGAAACATGGTGGTTACTTCTGTCGTTTAATGGTCCTGCTTGCGCAGTCACTGCATTTGTTGCGACTATCTTTGCAGATCGACAACCTGTCGTAGCTTCACGTCAATGTCTACCTCACCTTTAGCGCCCTCAAATCAAGGCTCCATGCCCGGCCTCCCTCGCAGACTTTTCACTCATGTAATCGTGTGTTAGTGGCAAAAAAAATGCCATGGTACCTTTCCGGGTGTCGCTACGTTACAATATTAAATTTTGAGGGAACGAAAAAATTCTTGTTCAATTTTATGAACTTCCCAATTAAACGAAATAATTGGAGCGCTGTCATCACTTCATTCAATCGAGTTTAACTGCATTAGTCTAAACAATTAAGAAGATAGAAAAACGTGCTAGTGGTGATAAAGGAAACAAATCAAATTATACAACCATAACTGCCAAGCAATATTAGTGGTATAACTAAGTGTCGATAGCAGGTTTGTGTGTGCTAGAGGACAATAAACTTTTATTCCTGGCCAGCGCAGCGTGCGCGGTAGGTGGGCGGCCTCCTTATTGCAGGTGGCCACGGGCCATGGCCATCCCACGAGCCCATTCTATCAGGCTGCGCTGACCCTTCAAGTTCGGACCTGACAGCTTCACGTCCCGCTGCTCCATATGGCTTACGGTGTCAGGTTTCCGTACGCATACCATACGTCATCTGATACACCAGAGTGCATGCAGATGTATGCATGTTCGATCCATGAAATTCGGTCCTTTAGGATGCCGGAACTACTCGTTCCAAGTTTTCTGAGAGTTACTGCATTTTCCCGCGTTAAGATTTCCTTTCTGGGCATCAGCGTTGCGAAATGCAGCTATACTTTCTGGTAACACTGTCCTTCTTCCTTAGCGCATTCCGTGGGAAGGCCCGGTGAACATGAGCTCGGGATGAATGGTCGGCTGCCTCATTTTCCAGCAGGGACTCGTCCCCTCGAGTCCAAACTTCGGTAGGTGCTTCTTTGCTGTGAAGACATCTAGGGCTTTCTTGGCCCTTTCGGAACGCTTCGTGAAGACGCTTGGGAATCGGTGAGCTACCTTCCCGCTCCGCTTCGCCATGCAGGCTTTTATCCGAGCTGCCCTCCTGCTTGCGCTCCCCCCTGGCTCGGCTGCTGTTTCAACGTGCGCAGTGCCGTCTCATCGACCAAATCTCGGCGCCTGTGGTGCTCGTGCGGCGTATCTGTGAAGTTGCCCGGAGGCAACATGTCGACGGCCCTTCCGCATGCACAGCCTCTAGTCATCTATCTACCTTGGCTGGCCCCATCGCACGGTGTTATCTTACACCGTGCCCCATCGCCAAGGACAACATTTACACTGTTGCCTATGAAGCTGCCGCATGGATGTGCGCCAACCCTGTGGGCTTGGTGGCTGTGCCACATTAGCAACCACTAATCCGCTCCGCTTCGTTATGCAGGTTGGTCAATCGTATCAATTATACACCAAAAAAGTCACAGTTTCGCCACTAGGGCGAAGCAATGAATGCGATAGCAAGAAATTAGTTTTTCACACGAAGAACGACAAGCAGCTCGATACTTGCAACGCGCCGCCGCAGCACAAAGAAGGACGCTCGAAAAGGACGCGTAGGTATACACAGGACAAGCGTGAACTGACAACTGTCGCAGTTGTTACGTGTTTGTATTTGAGCAACGCGCTGCCAGTGTCCACAATTGCAGAAGCCGACGCTGTTGTTGTTGCGTCTGATATGGCTCATATACCCACTCAGGGGGGTTTGTCCAAGGATTGATTATGACTTTTCCACGCTGTTTCATACTTCTTTTAAATGCGAATGCATTTCATAGTCGGGCTATGTCAGGCATCCGGCGTTGGCGTTGTGCGGCGTTGGCGTTGTGCGGCGTTGTCCGCGGAGGAGGAGGAGGAGGATAGGTTGAGGAGGTGTGCGCGCCGGCAGGTGTTAGATGTGAAGCATCTTATGGCGAAGCTTAATGCCGGTGGTGGTGGTGTACGGCGTGACCGCCCTTACTGCGCATGCGCAAACCCTTTCAAAAAAAAATAAAAATAAAAAACCTCCTCTCTCTCTCCCCTAGGCATCCCTCCCCGCGGCAACCACACCCTCACTGCGCATGCGCCTCCCCTCCTCTCTCCCCTGCTACGCTCCCCCCTCTCTCCTCTAGGCATCCCTGCCCGCGCCGTCCACACTCCCCACTGCGCATGCGCGTCCCACCTCTCTTCTCCTCTCCTACGCTCCCCCCCCTCTCTTCTCTAGGCATCTCTGCCCGCAGCGTCCACACTCCCACTGCGCATGCGCGCCCCCCCCTCTCTCTCTCTCCTACGCTCCCCCCTCTCCCTCTCTCGCCTCGCGACGCCGACACAGGCAGCGTCTGCTAGCGAGTTTCTTGGTTGAAAAAACCGACTGCTCGCGCTGCACAACCGTTCACTGGCCACCCCGTATATATGGCAATGAATCTTGACCTCCAAGGTGGTGCCGGTGGGAGATTTCTCCTGTGCGTTGTTGAACAATAAAAATTCGCAGCGTGCGCGTTAACTAAAAGCGGTCTGCGGCGGAGCTCGGCGGAGCTATATATGAAAAAAAAATTTTTTAAAAATAAATAAAAAAAATTTAAAAAAACAAGAAAAAGCAAAAAAAAAGGCGCTGCGCCGTGCTCCCGGCCGGGCTGCAGAAATTAGGCGCCTTTTCCTTCTTCGAACCACAACCACCATATATAAATGGAGTGAAGCGCGCGCGAAATGCATTCGCATTTCCTCACGATTCCCTTCGGGGAGGTGGGGGGCTTTTTTTTCTTTTAAACTGTGGCACGCGGTATGACCCCTCTGCGTCTCCTGCCACGCGGTGGCGTCTGACGCCATGTGTGCCCGGTGTTCTTTTTTTTCAACGCGATAGCGTTAAAGAGCTCGTTTCGCAGAAATTCCGGCGTCGGCGTCGGCGTCGGCGTCGTTGGTTGTGAGCGAAAAATCATCATCTTGTCCGTGACCGAAAAATCGAGAAAGATGCAAATAAAATAAATAATAAAAATTTTCGGGTCCGAGTGAGGATCGAACCCGGGTCGTCTGCGTCGCAAGCAGGTGTTCTACCACACAGCCATGCCTCTGCTTGGATATACTGTGAAAATAACTTCCTCTGCTTGGAAATGCAGTGAAAATAACTTCCATGCTTTGCAAACGCAAGCGTCCTTTATATAGGCGTCGCAATATAACATGTAATATCCCAGGAATATTGCGTGGTACAAGCGTAAATTGCCATCGGGCGTCAGAATATGTGACTATCATAACGATTCCATAGTTTAAAGCCAGCCACCCATTACAAACGACACACACCTTACTGCGCGTATTCCCTTAACACCACGTAGTGGGTGCATAGCAAGTTCGAAAACATTTCCCACATTTGCCGCGCATAATTTCTCCTGGTTTAAACCATACTACCCATTACATAGTATGCACTAAGTGATTGAAGTACGCAGTAGGAACGGGATATAGATTATCGCGTTCAACTCAAAGGCGAAGCTTGAGGGTCCCCCAATTTTTCCTTCTACATCGTGGGTGGTACATAAGGGAGCCACTTTTTCGTGCGCATCTCAAGGGCAGTTTTCAATTTGAAACAAACTGTACATGCGTTGCGTAAGAGAGAGAGAGAGAGAAGAAACATTTATTCATATATGAAGGCTTTGTATGGTTATGGTGGGTGGTGCCCCTCTTCCAGGGCCCCACTGGCTACAGCGGCTCGCCGGGCCTGGTCAAGGGTCGCCAGTTGGCTTCCCATTTCCAGTTCCGCGAGTCGCGCCTCCCACGACCAATTCAGGGGAGTGTTGTCCACCAGAGGCGAGATGGCAGCCTCCGGACGTTGTGTGCACTGATATGTAATGTGCTCCAATGTCGGTGTTGCTTCGCACCACGGGCATTTGTTGCTGTATCTGTGAGAGTACATTCTGTGTAACCTGTGTAAATGTGGGAAAGTGTTTGTTTGCAGGCGAACGCCAGTCCCGTGCTTGTCTCCTGTTTAGGTTAGGATGAGGGGGGAGCTTTAGTTCGCCTACCTAGTCTTTGAAATTCGAGGATTGAAAACACGCTCAAGCTATTCCGAGATCTGCGTACCGCGAGCGGCAAATGGTGCATATGAATAGCTCGTCGTTATATCGTTGGCACGAGCATGGCCGTGTGGCTGTGTTGGCTAGCGCAGCAGTCTGCGGTGCGAGGGGTCGCTGGTTCGAATCCCCGGTCAGGTGGTTTGGATTTTTAAATGCGAAGCATTTTTTAGCGAACTTCGGCGACCTTGAGCGTATCTATCTATCTAGCTATCTATCTATCTAGCCGCCTACGACTTCGTGCTCTCCTGGCCGTATCATTAATGGGATTTATACCAAATTTGGTATGGCATAACATGACTATATGACGAACATAAATGGCTGGATCATATCATGAAAATCATGAATAACTTGTCATGAAAAGTATGATTTACATGCCACGCTCATGGCACGCTCGCGGCCGTTTCGTTATCTTGATATACACCAAATTTGGGATTGAGTGACGTGACTGTATGACGAACATAAATGAACAGGTGGTAATATGAAAATAATGACGTGCATGTCATGAACAACATGATTTACATGCCACGCTCATGGCACGCTCGCAGCCGTTTCGTTAGCTTGATTTACACCAAACTTGGTATTGAGTGACGTGACTGTATGACGAACATAAATGACAAGTGGCAATATGGAAATCATGACTTGTCATGTGCGATATGACTTGCATGCCACGCTCACGGCGCGCTCGCGGCCGTTTCGTTAGCTTGATATACACCAAATTTGGGATTGAGTGGCGTGACTGTAGGACGAACATAAATGACAAGTGGTAATATGGAAATCATGACTTGTCATGTGCGACATGACTTGCATGCCACGCTCAGGGCGCGCTCCCGGCCGTTTGGTTAGCTTGATATACACCAAACTTGGTATATTGGCCGCGAGGGCCACCACTGGAAACGCCGGCGCCACTGTCGGCGTGACGTGCTTGGCAGGATCAAGCGGTCTCGGCGGCCGCGTCGGCTGCTTGCGGAGCGCTGCCGCGTGCTTTCTAAATCAGTTTCAAGCTCCACCTGCGCTGCGGTCGGTACGAATACTGAGGTTTTCTTGCATTTTGAACCCAACTGAACCCATTGTAACAGGAGTGGCTGCCTCCGAAAGCGATGAACATGCTGCTCTTACTGCTCGGTGCCGTAGTGCCGGACGTACGCAACGAAGTGCGGTATAAGCCTGCACCGGTGCCTGCGGGACAAGAAACTGCGTGAAGAGTGGGTTGTAGTGCTAAGAACCGGCAAGCAGCGATCGGATGCGAGTCATGTGTACAACAAGCACTTCCGCGACGACGATTTTAGCTACTGTGTCGGGGCAGTGACGTTCAGTAGCAGAAAGTGCGCGCTGCGACGATCATCTGCGTACGCTTCCCGCCGGCTAATGGTGCTTATCTACCGCAGTATGAAAAAGGCGCTGCCTTTTGCATTCTGCGATACCATCTCAGAACGTTCCTGTGCGACCTCTTGATCGTCGGCCCCGTGCTCAGCGTCTACAATATGGGCTGCAGATACTTGAGTAATTGTTTAGATACGTTGGATTTAAAAATTCGCAAGGTTCCTTGTGCATTCCCCTAAGATGACCGGAAGGCGAAAGCCACCTTCTCCTTCTTGTCAGTCAATGTATTGATTTTCCCCGCCCCGCTCCAAAAGACTTTTTGCACCTAACGAGGTTTTGCACTGCCTCCGTGATCGGCCCACCGATCATAATTGTGGTGAATTGGGCCTGTTGGTTGATCATCTTAAACACTTCGTAGCGCTCGTATGTTGTCTGGTGTCGTTTCTTTGTGTCTGTTTTACCCTGCGCTACGAAGTGTTTAAGACCACCGATCATGGAGGCTGTGCAAAGCGACCATGTCATGTGAACACGTCATCATGTGACATCACGTTATGTGGCGTCATGGCGACGTCATGACGTCTTCACAAATTTGGCAATCTGTGACGTCATGATGACCACATATGGTGACGTCATCACGTGATGGTGATTTTTTGCATTACTCGTGCCGACGCCGACGAGGCGGGATGCCGACGGTCAATCTTCGCTTTTTATGAGGCATCGAAGGCTTTCGCTTTCATAACCTATACGCGACGTTTGCTGGCCATGTACATAGCGAGCGAGTCAAATGCTGCGGCTGATGTGTGCTGCATTTATGTTGGCAATAAGATTCTTTCAGTCAATCATACAATCTCATGTCGCAAACGCTACGTGCTAAAAATTCCCAAATTTATTTGTGCCACTCTCAAACTCAAGTTGGGCCTATCCAACCCCATGCATTTTTTTGGAGCCTTATTTATTTATGTGGAAAAGATGCCGCGCTGTTGGCGTTAGACTCGACATACTTCCCTAATTGCTGGGTAGCTCGCCAAATAATGCTGGGCATTAAAATTTTGCATTTCACTCTTTACGTGTTGTTGTTACCCTGCTTTGCAGCTGCAGGTCACTGGAATAATTTCTCTTTCTTTCACCGCTATTTCAAGCTCAGGTCGGTCCTTGTTCACATCGACATTTGCAGAACAAGTGCGGCGAACGTTACTGTTTTCATTCGTTTCCTTGGCGTTGTATAGGGGGTATGCACTGAGCCTTGATCCGCAAGGGGGGCAACACTATCGCCGCGCCATTTTGAAGGTCCGTTCGTACGCGCCGTCCTGCTGTCCGTACTTCAGGGTCAGTAGCGTAGCCAGAAATGTTTTTCGGGGGGGGGGGGGGGGGGGGTTCAACCATACTTTATGTATATTCGTGCGTGCGTTTGTATGTGTGCGTGCATATATACGCAAGCAAAACTGAAAAATTTCGGGGGGGGGGGTTTGAACCCCCCCCAACCCCCCCCCCCCTTGGCTACGCCACTGTTCAGAGTGTAGAAAGTGTTCCGGAGGTCTCTATTCATCCAAGTTGCCGTGCGGATCTCGGACACAGCGCGTGCCGAGAGTTCTTTGCGCGTGCGGCGAGCGCGCGGACCTCCAAAATGGCGACCCCGACGCTAGCGATCCTCGCGGATGAGGTCAAGTGCATACCCCCTATACTACTACTACATGGCCTCGTAGACCACTTCTCCTTCTATTAGCAATCTCGAAGTGGTGAAGCTTTGGTCTATGAACATGTTGATGGCAGAGAGCGGCAGGTTCAGTGGAATGCAAAGGGAATGATAATTAAGCAACATATTAAAAAAGGCATCGCATTTTCTCACGCTGTGTGTGACCACCAAACAAAACGAACACACTGAAATAATAGAAGCAGCGCCAATTGCTCGCCTAGAAGACCGATCTATATGCAGTGCGAGGCAACATGTCAAATGACATTGAAACATGCATTAATTTTGACAGAAAACAAAGAAAAAAAAGTCACAGTTTCACCGCAAGGGTGAAGCAATGAATGCGATAGCAAAAAATTGTAATGTTATACGAAGTGAGGCTGGCAGCTAACTCTTTTTGGAATCCGATCTCACGCAACTCTAGAAAACGCTTGTTTAAGAGAATTCTCTTCGCGTTGAGAGCGCAGCACGTAGAAGGGTACGCCGGCCCCCCCCGCTGTCGGCCGCAGAGAAGGGGAGATAACGCGCGCGCCCGCGCTCGTAAAATCGAACGTCGCCCCCCCCCCCCCCGCCCGCTGGCGGCCGCCGAGAAGGGGAGATAACGCGCGCGCCCCCCGGCTCGTAAAATCGAAGGTCGCTCGAGGGATCCCGCCCCCCCCCCTCGCGTCTTTTCACGCTCACGAACGACGCGCGGGGTCGGTTATATATATACATATACATATACGGCAAATGAAGCCGACGCCGACGCCGACGGCGAAAACCAGCCGCGAGTGTCCATATAATTGCTATCGCAATAAAAACGTTGAATCGTCGGCACGGGACATTACAAATTGCCATAGGCGTGCCGAAGTCGTAGCTGTACCAAAAAAAAAAAAAATTGGAACTGCGCTGATAGCGTCCGCGCAACAATGGTTTTTGTGTACTCACAAGTTCTCATATTTCGCGGCCTAAAGTTCATGGCACGGCGTCAAAACACGGTCGTAGCGACAGCGAAACCATCAGTACGAACATATACACGCAGACGCTCATACATGCAAAAGCTCCGTCGGTCGCCGCGAACCCGTGCGATCACTGGCTTGCGGCTTGTTTCTGTTATGCTCCATTTAGGTATACAGGCGTCTACTCTAACAAAATATTTCACATATTTCACTCAGCGACTGACTACATTTCACGCAAGAAGCCGGTTCAGGGGTCTCCATCGCGGTGACCGCGTGAAGCGGGCGCTCCGTTTTCTGCAGAGCGACAGCGACTGTAAACTATGTTGTGTTCTTTTCGTCGAAAATTAGTATTTGAACAGTAAAGAGCATATTTCGTTTCGAAAGTACGCACAGAAATGTCCTGGAGCGCTTCCGCGAGGTGTTTTGTAGAGCGCCGACAGCAAATCTTATGGGCAGCGTGCGGCGGTATCCTGCCTAGCACGCAATCGAGGCGCGCCCGATAGAGGGCGACTCCGTAACTCCTCGAGGCCAATTGAGTGACGTGACTGTATGACGAACATAAATGACAAGTGGTAATATGGAAATCATGACTTGTGATTTCCGAAATGACTTGGATGCCACACTCATGGCGCGCTCGCGGCCGTTTCGTTAGCTTGATATACACCAAATTTGGGATTGAGTGGCGTGACTGTATGACGAACATAAATGACAAGTGGTAATAAGGAAATCATGACTTGTCATGTGCGACATGACTTCCATGCCCCGCTCATGGCGCGCTCGCGGCCGTTTCGTTAGCTTGATATACACCAAATTTGGGATTGAGTGACGTGACTGTATGACGAACATAAATGGCAAGTGGTAATATGGAAATCATGACTTGTCATGTGCGACATGGCTTGCATACCACGCTCATGGCGTGCTCGCGGCCGTTTCGTTCGCTTGACATACACCAAATTTGGTATTGAGTGACATGACTGTATAACAAACATAAGTAGCAGGTGCTAACATGAAAATCTTGGCATGCATGTCATCTACAACGCCATTTACATGCCACGCTCATGGTGCGCTTGCGTACAGTTCCCTAGCTTGATATGCACCAAAATTGGTATTGCGCGACGTGATTGTATGACGAACAGAAATGACAGGTCCTAACGTGTAAAACATGACATGCAAATTATGTAAAGCATGATTTGCTCCTTCCTGGCGCCGTGGGATCTGCCGGCTTTTTTTTTCTACTAATTTATTTTTTATGCCTTTTTTAAATATACACATACATACACATATCCGGGGCATGAACGGCGTCGACAGACGGCGAAAATCAGCCGAGAGTGTCCATATAATTGCTATCGCAATAAAAAAACCAGTAACAACATGTTGGTACAGCTGCCGAGCCCGCAGTGTTTGAGGTGTATCTGTTGCGAATGTATTACTGTTATCCGTAACATACTCGCGGGAGATATAGAGACTAACCGCGGGCCAGAAATGGCAAGCATTCTCACAGAGCTGACGAAGCAGTCCACTGGACAGTCAAGATTACTAACAGAAGTGCAGAACATCAAAGCCCAACTCCTTGTGCAATGCTGCCATCTCTGACCTAAGTGCACGTTTGGCTAGCGTCGGGAGACCAGCTGCCAGCGTATTGAACCTATGCGGAAGCAGCTGGAATCGATACAATCAAACGCAGTTCGTTCTGCTTGTCGAATTGTAAGACTGGAGAACCGCCTTGATCATGCTGATAACCATTGAAGGCGCGACAACTTGTTCCACGGCGTTGCTGATACTGACTCAAAAGAATCATTCGCGCGCTCCGAAGAAATAATCATTCGCCACTGCGCCGAGCGCCTTAACTTCCCATTAGACATCTCCACGATAACACCACTGAAGGAGAGCTCACACAACTTTTACCAGCCTTCTTAATGTAGAGGGCTTCCATAATTTTGTGTGTAGTGTGTCTATACATAGCTTTTATTGAGAACTAACACACAATGATGTCAAGGAAAGTATAGGGTATGTTATTAGAAGTAATTGTAATGTAAATGTGAAGAAAGAAAAGTGGACGAAAAGAGAACTTGCCACCGGCAGGGACCGAACCTGCGACCTTCGAATAATGCGTCCGATGCTCTACCACTGGGCTACGGTGACGGTCATCTCTCCGTCCACTTTATAGGGTATATATGTGCATTTAAACGTGAGAGAGTCGGTCAGCGCCGCCTGTTACCATTGCGGCGAGTGTGGAACACTCTTTTCTGCCTGTTGGCGTCACGTAGCACGTGATCTTATTACGAGCTGGCAACTGACTAATAATCCCTCGCATACCACCTAAGGCATCAAGCCTGCCAGAACGAGACCCTCGCTAAGAATTAAGGAAAGAAGTGTAAACTTAAGGGCTCGTTTGCTTTGTTAAACACATTATTAATGAGAACTAACAGACAATGATGCCAAGGAAAGTATAGGCGATGTTATTAGAAGTAATTGTAATGTAAATGTGAAGAAAGAAAAGTGGACGAAAAGATAACTTCCACCGGCAGGGACCGAACCTGCGACCTTCGAATAACGCGTCCGATGCTCTACCACTGAGCTACGGTGGCGGTCATCTCTCCGTCCACTTTATAGGGTATATATTGACACGCCCATACAGTGGGCCTTAGTCTGTTGTGCGCCACAGTTTCGCTGTTATTATTTCGTGGTGGAAGACTGGCGGGTAGTAGACGAAGCCTTGCGGCTCCATTGTGACTTCCCATGGAAGTCTCATTGGAGCCAATCAAGACAATTTGAAGTTACAATCACCAGATTTCGATGCCGTGTCCCCCCCCATTAAACTTATACTTACACAGAGCTGGTCTGACGATATCACCCCTATGCCAATTCTGCGGAGAATTAGAAAATATTACGCATTACTTTTTGTCATGTCGCAGATATTCACTTATTAGATCACGAATGCTCATTACTCCGCTTTCAAAAATAGGCTTAAACTTTACTGAATACATTGTGCTAAGCTTTGGTGCCTCAGGGTTGGGATACTGCCATAGGGATGCCTTTGATGCCGTGTGTAATTTCATGCAAACCTCTAAACGTGTACCATTTTAATCTTGCCTCAAAAATATTCGTTATTAAAATGCAGTAAAATCTAACTAATCTCATCAAATCAAAAGTGTTACGGATCAGGTTAATACGGCAGTCTGGAATATGAGCTCAACAGCATAATTTTTGAAGTCTAAATTTGATGTATTACTTATTATTGACATTTCTTCTCTTCTTCTTTTTTTTCTTCTTATAATATTATTTAACCATTTAACATTTTTTGAATAACCTTTTAAGTTTCGACAACGCATTCTTGGCTCATCCCCCAGAGTGGGTACGTGCCATAGATCAATAGGAAAACCAAACCATTCTGACTGATCTGCTGAAAGCCGGGCTGTTATTTACTTTCATTTTATTACTGTGACAAACTGGTGGAGGCGCTGGGTACGACCCTTTCGCGCTATTTCGACCTCAGGACGAGTTCCTACCACCATTTACACGATTCCGGAGACAACCGGCCACTTCGGCACAGCCGCCGCTTGCTGGGACTACCTCCTGAGTTCGACCCATTGAACTCGGCAAGAATGTTCGCCACAACGGCAAGTCAGACGCAAGAGAGCGACATCGACCGACTCACTGCCATCCCAGAGTGTCGTCTATGCAGCACGTATCCCGAAGTCATTTCATGGCGATGTGTTCGAGGACGTGGACGATTGGCTAGACCACTTCGACCGAGTCGCAGCAGCCAACGAGTGGGACGAAAGAAACTGCGCTACGTCTACTTCGCCCTCGAAGACTACGCTCGTACGTGGTACGAGAATCATGAGAGCTCTCTGAACAAGTGGCAAGAATTCCAACGACAGCTGCGTGAGACATTCAGGAATCCCGAACGAAAGGAGAAAGCCGAGCAGGCCCTGCAGAGCCGAATTCAGAAGCCCAACGAAAGCGTGGCTATGTTCGTTGAGGACATGTCGCGCTTGTTCCGACGCGCCGACCCTGAAATGGCTGAGACAAAGAAAGTTCGTCTTCTCATGCGTGGCGTGAAGGAGCAACTTTTTGCTGGACTCATGCGCAGGCCCCATCTACCGTCGCTGAGTTCATCACCGAAGCGACGACAATAGAACGGGCGCTTCAGCAACGCTCCCTACAGTACGAGCGCCAAAGTACTGTCGCTGCCGTGTCATCCTTCACTAGTGGACACGACTTAGCAGCACTCCGGGAGCTTGTGCGGAGCGTTGTCCGCGAGGAGCTTGAGAAAGTTTGCCACCCTACTCCTCAGCCGACTGCGACTGTTCTTGGAGACATCATTCGTGACGAGATCAGGAACGTGACCCAACCATAAGTGAAAGTGCGCGCGGAAGCCCCAGCTCTGACTTATGCCGAAGCGCTACGGACTCGTCGACCATCTACGGAACGTCGTTCGCCCTCCACTTTTCCGGCACCGGCACGACAATTGCCTGCTGCGGGTGCAAATGCCTACGAATACGAGGTCCCGCGCGATGTCCCCCCGAAAGACAAACGTCTGGCGCACCTGCGATAACAGGCCACTTTGTTATCACTGCGGTGAAGCGGACCATCTCTACCGCCAGTGCCCGTATCGCAGAATGGGCCTTCAGGGATTCCACCCCAGCGCACGTCGACCAAGCAATGGTGAGCGCCCACGTGAGATTGAGCAGTACTTGGCAGCTCAGCAGTCGTTCCCTCCTGCGCGGGGTCACCAATCACGTTCACCAATCTCCTCGGCGCTTCACCTTACCCAGTCGTTGCTCTACGTTCTCCGATGTTCGCAACAGGTCCCCAAGTCCTCGCCCACGTCAGGAAAACTGAGGACAGCGACCTCTGGGGGGTAGGGTCGCTGTTCACCGCACCGACAAACATCCTCCGACGCGACACGGTGACGACGACGACGATTTATCCGTAACGCCATTTTCTGATACCGACGCAGGACTTTCAGCAGATATTACCGTAACTATCGACAATTACCAAGTAACCGCTCTCGTAGATACCGGCGCCGACTACTCCGTTATGAGTGATGAACTCGTGGCTGCTCTTCGAAAGGTGACGACACCATGGAATGGTCCCCAGCTTCGTACGGCGGGTAGTCATCTCGTGACACCGGTTGGTAGATGCACTGCCAGAGTGCATATTGGTGACTCTACCTTCATCGGGACTTTTGTCGTGCTGCAGGAATGCTCGAGGCAGGTCATATTAGGAATGGACTTTCTGCGAGAATACGGAGCTGTCATAAACCTTCGAGAGCTGCTGGTGACATTTTCACGCGACACGAGCACACACGAATGCGAATCCCGCACAGTCGCACTGCGTGTATTCGACGATTCCGTGACAGTGCCGCCCCGTTCCAGTGTGCTGGTTACTGGGGTGAGTGACTGCGACCGAATGGCCCTCGGAATTGTAGAAGGCGATGTATCCGTCCTCCTGTCTCGTCAAGTATGCGTCGCCCGTGGCCTCATGGAACTGACGAAAGAGCCTGCTAGGATTCTACTGACAAATTTCAGTCAAGAATACCTGCACTTCATGAGGCAGAGTGTTGTCGCTTACTTCGAGGAAATCAGCAACTTCAGAACCAGCCCATTGATGGCGGAACTATCCTCAGCTCCTCACGACGACAAGCAGTCTACAGTCCAGGTAGATGTGAACCCCGAACTGTCGGACTCCGCAGCAAGATAGCCCTCGTTCTCTTTTGCTTTCATTCAGCGACTGCTTTGCTACGACATCAAAAATCAAGCAGACACCCGTTACCAAGCACAGAATCGTAGCCGAACCCACCGAAAGACCCATCCGACAGCGCGCCTACCGTGTCTCCCGACGCGAACAAGATGCCATTCGCGAACAAGTTCAGCAAATGCTTGCAGACGACATCATCCAGCCGTCTACAAGCCCATGGGCGTTGCCAGTTGTGCTAGTGAAAAAGAAAGACGGCACACTGCGTGTCTACGTAGATTACCGCAAGTTGAACAACGTCACAAAAGAAAGATGTCTATCCGCTTCCTCGCATCGGCGACTCGCTCGACCGACTACGACACTCCAGATACTTTTCATCCATGGATCTGCGCAGTGGTTATTGGCAAATCGAGGTCGATGACCGAAACCGGGAAAAAACCGCTTTTATTACTCCTGATGGGATCTTTGAATTTAAGGTGCTTCCTTTTGGACTATGCTCTGCTCCTGCGACTTTTCAAAGAATGATGGACACAGTCTTGTCCGGTCTTAAGTGGCAATCATGTCTTGTTTATCTGGACGACGTCGTCGTTTTTTCGGAGACTTTCGAGCAGCATCTTCAGCGTCTTCGTGCAGTACTTAATGCGCTTCGAACGGCTGGCCTATCACTGAAGCCTGAAAAATGCCATTTCGGATACGAGGAGCTGAAATTCCTTGGGCATGTGGTAAGCCGTGATGGAATTACGCCGGATCCCGAAAAAACGAAAGCCGTTGCTGCCTTCCCAAGCCCTACGAACAAACGCGAGGTTCGCCGCTTTTTGGGACTTTGCGCGTACTACCGTCGCTTCGTACCGAAACTTTTCTAAAATAGCTGAGCCCTTGAACCATCTTACAAGAGACAACGTTGCTTTTGTTTGGGGCCGAGAGCAACAGCACGCTTTTTGCGAGCTGCAGCGACGCCTTCAAGCTCCACCGATCCTGGGTCACTTTGACGAAGATGCCGACACTGAGGTGCACACAGATGAAAGCAATGTCGGCCTTGGAGCCGTCCTCGTCCAGCGGCAAGAAGGAATCGAGCGGGTGATCGCCTACGCTAGTCGTACCTTGTCATCGTCTGAATCCAACTACTCCACTACGGAGAAAGAGTGCCTAGCTGTCGTGCGGGCCATAGCTAAGTTCCGACCCTACCTGTACGGACGACCTTTCAAGGTAGTAACCGACCATCACTCTTTGTGTTGGCTTGCAGGCCTCAAAGACCCCTCAGGCCGCCTCGCCCGATGGAGTCTTCGCCTCCAAGAGTTTGACGTCACGGTTGTGTACAAGCCGGGACGCAAGCACACCGATGCTGACTGTCTGTCACGCGCGCCAGTCGAAAAGGCTCCACCTGACGTAACGGACGAAGACAGTTTCCTCTGCGCCATCACAACGTCCGACTTGGCAAAGCGACAATGTGATGACCCTGAGCTTCGTCCACTCATCGACTTCCTTGAGGGACAGCTTATGCATCCACTACGGACGTTCCGGCTTACAATTTCGACGTTTTTCCTCCGAAACAACATCTTATACAAGCACAGCTTTGACCCCAGCGGTCAAACCGATCTTCTGGTGGTACCATCTAAGATGCGAGAAGAGATCCTCAGTGCGTGTCACGATGAACCCTCTTCTGGGCATTTGGGGTTCACGCGTACTCTCGCGCGTACCGCCACAAATACTACTGGCCTAAACTCTCCCGCAACATCAAGCATTACGTTAAAACCTGCCGAGACTGCCAGCGGCGCAAGACTCCGCCCATGAAACCTGCTGGCTTTTTACAACCCGTTGAACCCCCACGAGCGCCTTTTCAACAAGTTGGCATGGACTTACTTGGTCCATTTCCCAAATCTTCATGTGGTAACCGCTGGATAGTAGTTGCGACGGATTATTTAACCCGTTACTGCGAAACGCGACCACTTGAAAGAGCCGCTGCTAGCGATGTCGCCGACTTCTTCATTCATGCTGTCGTCCTTCGTCATGGCGCTCCAGCTATGGTTATTACCGACAGAGGCACGGCCTTCATCGCCCAACTGCTGGAAGAAGTTCTGACACTTAGCGGCACCGTTCACCGGCGGACGACTGCACACCATCCGCAAGCCAACGGCCTCACAGAACGGCTCAACAAAACCATTGCAGACATGCTTTCCATGTATGTAGACGTGGATCGCAAGAATTGGGACAGCGTTCTACCATTTGTAACCTTCGCATATAACACCGCCGTCCAGGAGACCACAGGATTCACTCCTTTCCGCTTGCTTTACCTGCCGCGAGGTTACCACGATGTTAGACGTCATGCTTCTACCAGATGCATTTGTGGCCACCAAAGAAAATGCTGCTGAGTATGCTCAGCGCGCCGAAGAAGCTCGTCAGCTAGCTCGCTTCCACATTCGCTCTCGGCAACAACACGACGCTAAGCGATACAAACCTTCGTCACAGAGAAGTGACGTACCAACCCGGAGGAAAAGTATGGATATGGACTCCCGTCCGCCAACGCGGCAAGTCGGAGAAACTCCTGCGTCGTTACTTCGGGCCTTACAGAGTACTCGAACGCCTCAACGACGTAAACTACCGAGTTATTCCTGAGACCAGCAGCACACGCCCTTCTCGTCGTGCAGCTCAACCGGACGTAGTCCACGTGGCTAGGATGAAGCCATATTATTCACGCTGAAATCTTTCCCTTGCCTTTACACCTTCGGCAGCATCGCGACGATGCTTTTTGAGAGGGGGAGTAATGACACGTCCATACAGTGGGTCTTAGTCTGTTGTGCGCCACAGTTTCGCTGTTATTTGTTCGTGGTGGAAGACTGGCGGGTAGTAGAAGAAGACGAAGACGTGCGGCTCCATTGTGACTGATCTGCTGAAAGGCGGGCTGTTATTTACTTTCATTTTATTACTGTGACAATATGTGCATTTAAACGTGAGAGTGTCGGTCAGCGCCGCCTGTTGCCATTGCGGCGAGTATGGAACCCTCGTTTTTTGTCTGTTGGCGTGACGTAGCACGTGATCTTATTACGAGCTGGCAACTGACTAATAATCCCTCGCATACCACCTAAGGCATCAAGTCTGCCAGAACGAGACCCTCGCTAAGAATTAAGGAAAGAAGTGTAAACTTAAGGGCTTGTTTGCTTTGTTAAACACATTATTAATGAGAACTAACAGACAATGATGCCAAGGAAAGTATAGGGGATGTTATTAGAAGTAATTGTACTGTAAATGTGAAGAAAGAAACGTGGACGAAAAGATAACTTGCCACCGGCAGGGACCGAACCTGCGACCTTCGAATAACGCGTCCGATGCTCTACCACTGAGCTACAGTGGCGGTCATCTCTCCATCCACTTGATAGGGTGTATATGTGCATTTAAACGTGAGAGTGTCGGTCAGCGCCGCCTGTTGCCATTACGGCGAGTGTGGCGAGTGTCGTCTTATGAAAAAGAGGCATGCACTTGCAGTCCGTGCAGTGGGTGGCTGAATGAGAACCATAATTAGCATTCAAATAATTCTTACGCTTCCTGAGGTGTGTGTTTAGGCGACGTGCCGTCTGCCCAATGTGTACAAACTCACAGGTCCCAATGATTTTACAAGCAACGCCGGAGGCGCATGGCAGAAAGTGATTATTGTTTCGGGCTACATTCACTTTTCTGTGAAGTAAGACTTCTGTCAAGTTTCTTGTGAACAGGAGCACAAATCTTTCCAAGTTTGTAAGGCGCACTGCAGACCACCTGTGCGCCATAGCGGGCATTAACTTTTTTTTAGACCGGGAAATGTTGTGAGCACAGGAATGGCAGCAATGGTGTTATCGTGAAGCGAACCCAGTTTTTGGAGGCGGGTTACATAGACACTTTGGCTTTTTTGGAAGATATGCTGTCATGCCTATTTGCTACCTTACCAATGTTAAGATTTTAAATTTGTTTTTCGAACTTCTTTATTGTGCCTTTTTTTCATGTTGGCATGTTTTCTATATGGCGGCGACAGCACAGTTTGTGTGTTCCCTTCTTTTTATGTTTCATCAAATGAACCTTTGAGTTGCGAGTGAGCGCTCGTTGTGCTCTCCTTAGTCCGTGTTTGTTGCGCTCCTATAACCTCAATGGAACCTCAACAACTAGCCCTGTTGTTGACATTTTTAAAGGGGACCCTGAAACGGTTATTTGAAGCTTTGTCAGCGTTTAGGCTAGAGCATCATCAAACCATTGGCACCACAAATTTAGCGACATGCCGTGTACCAAGGCAGCTACGGACAGTTATATCATACCCTCCTTCTCACCCCTGCCTTGCCTCCTCAACTCATGATACACGCTGGCGATCGCAGAGCTCTCGTGAGCACACTCGACGATTTGAGCTTCCCCCCATTCAAGACCTCCGGAGCAGGGGCGTAGCCAGAAATTTTTTTTCGGGGGGGGGGGGGGGGGGGGACCTCCTTGATTTCGGGGAGGGCACCTTCCTAAAATGGTCATTTTTCCCTCTGCATGCCATGGCGAAAAAAAAGAATTTCGGGGGGGGGGGGGGGGGGGGCACGTGCCCGGTGTGCCACCCCCTGGCTACCCCACTGCCTCCGAGATTGCATGCCGACAGGTTGCGCGCAATCTCGGAGACCATAGCCCGCACGCACCGCAGCACGCACGCCGTCCGGCAACTGAGATGGAGTGGTTGATATCTGCTCCGACAGGTGCCGCCACCCTACCAGCCGATCTTTCCTACGCGCACACCACAGCCAATCAGATCAGCAGCCAGGGTGACGTCAGATGACGTCGTGCGCCCACTGCATGTCGTACTGTGAATGGGCGGTTGAAAACACGTTTGGCTGATCCGCAGCTTTAAAGCGCTGTAATAAATTACACAGTTTACCCTGAGAGCATAAATCAGTCTGTAAATGACCCTTAGGACTTGGTCTACCGGCCCATTGTGTTTGTACAAAATCGTCAAAACCGTTTCAGGGTCCCTTTAACTGTGCTTGAGTGCAAATTGTTATTCAAGCTGTGTCTAGCAGCCATCAAGGCATACTGATGAACCAGTGAGGACCAAGGCAAATTGGCCAGACACAGCTAGGCATATATCCGTATAGTTATGTTGTTCGTCAAGCCCTAAACATGCATATAAAATTATCGGAGTTTTTTTTTTTAAGTGGAATTATAAGAACCACCTATGGCACCTAGAATGAGTATAAAGTTTTCATTAATGTTATAGACCTTTTTAACATGGGCGCCGCCATATTGCTTAGCGGGCGCCGCCATCCCTCGTCTGGCAACTCTTCTGGCATGTGCAAGCTCCACGGTTGCATGGCAGGTATACGTGTCGCCGCAGTTTTAGTCGTTTTTTTAGTTCTGACGAGGTGAATTTCGATTGAAGTGGTGCAGGTACTTTAGATAATTAGTCTGTGAGGCGTTTTGAGTAGGTTTAAGCCGTTGAGAGTCAATTGTATGATTATACGGTGCCGCGAACGAGTTCCACTTGGTGGATGCATTATATTTACAACCCTGACTTTCTGCTCGAAGAACGCGCAATATTTTCGGCTCTTTCCTTTCCAGGAAGAGCAGCAACACTTCGAGGGCACAGTTAATTTTTTTCTCGCGCTGTAGGTATCGGCTTTTCTAACGCGATTTGTTTACGCCACGCCGTCGCATCGGCTACCGCTCTTACATGAAGCCGTGTGTTGTCGTTTAGTGGTTAGTTCCATTTCATGGCACGGACGACTTTGTTTGCTGCCTTGAAACTTATCTCGATTGTTTTTCAACTCAATCCAGATAGCGCTTGATCACGATCGAAATTGCGCCGTGTGTCTCTGCCCAACAGACTATTTGGCAACCTACTCTTCGTTTCTTCATAGGCACCAACTCTTGCTTTACTATTCGTCGCCGCGGTACTTTGACCTGCGATATATAGAAATGTTACATGGCGCTGTATATCGGATAAAAATATTGTCATTGTTGGAATAGCCGTAGGCTACGACACCTTCCGTTCATAGCCGAGCTCGAGCATCGGCGTCGATCGGGGAGCCATTGCGCTTCATTCGCCAGAAAGAAAGTGTTGTGAACATACCCGAGAACACGCGGAAGGCACAAAGTTTTTCCTATTTAAGCTTGCAAGCCATAAACGCCGCTGCCCCTCGTCAACAGGAAAACGCATTTAACTTGAAGAGTCCGCAGCCGCAAAGAGACTTCGGGTCTGGTGATGCACTTCGCATTTTTCTCCCGACAGCAGTTTCCTTTTTCTGTAGTTGTTACTACACCCAAAAACACCACAGTGGTTCCCTGTTGACTTATTACTTGCCGGCATGGCAATGAAAAAGAATCCGCAAGTTGACCTACAACACACGCAAAAATTCCTCGACAATGACACACATCCCAGCGTCAACACACGCACTCCAAGCCAGCGAGCACGAGCCAGAAAGGAGGAAAGTGCTGTTGCCAGACCTGTCCTCCTCGCCCGTTAAAAAGGTCTATACCGGTGTCACACGGGTGTTTGGAAGGCCTTTGAACCGACGATCTATTGACTCAACTGTCAAGCACGAGCTGCCACACGGGCGATTTCGAAGGCCGTCGAGCCAATAGTATCGAGCCTACCAATAGTCTATCGAGTCAACGGAGCGCCTAACCCGAAGCGACTAAACAGCCACCAAAACATGCCCATGTTGCCTGACCACTTTTTGGCGCTGTCCCTAGAAAATTCGAGCGAGATGTACCTAGCCTAGTCGCGTGGCTCCACAGATGTTCTCTGGCTCTGCGAGCGTGCGCGATCCACGGAAAGTTCACGCCAATGACTCAGGCCCACCACGGACGCTGGCAAAATACTGAGAACCGCGAAGCGGCGCGGTTACGGGCGCGCCAGTGACCGCGAAGCTGCACGTCGTGGGTTACGGGCGCCCCAGTGACTGGGGCGCGCACCACGGACGCTGGCAAAATACTGACCGCGAAGCGGCACGTCGTGGGTTACGGGCGCCCCAGGCACTCCCAGTAGCCTATAGTGAGCAGTAGCCTATGGTGATGGCAGGTAAGGATAGCTAGGCGCTAGTAAAACTGGCCTTATGGTGAGCAGTCGCTCTATACATAGTATTCATTGACGTCACCGTGGTCGCCATCTTGGAGTACACGCTGGTTGAGATGCTGCGTGAGCTTTTGCTCGAACGCGTGGAGCAAGTAACGGTGACATCCGATTGGTGCCGGTACCCCCTCGCGTTCCTTTGTGTTCACCCTTGGCGCTGCTGGCGAACAGAAGAAAGCGGGGAGAGCACAAAAGAACGCGGGGACCGAACGACTGTTACGTTCTCCCCTGCACTGACACTCTCTAATGTGATAAGAAGTCACGGTGGCCGCCATGTTGAGGTACTTCGCGCAGAGAACCTGTCTGTGACGTCACGTGAAAACTATGTATATTGAGAGCAGGTTGCGCTATAAAGAGTCGGCGCAGCAGGCGCGCTAGTTAAAACACAGGAAAGCGAAGCGATCCGTGTTTTACTGAGAGCAGAGTATTATGAGAGCGAAGCGATCCGTGATAGAGAGAGCAGAACTTATCTCTCCGGAAAACCATCGACGTCTATAGCGTTGAAACGTCAGACTTCGGCGACACCAAACAGAACCCTGCCGTCACTCCGGCACACCGTGGACGCTGGCAAAATACTGAGAACCGCGTGCAAAGACTGCTGGTAGCCTTAACAATCTCGCTAACTTCGTAGCATACACTCGCGAGGTAGCACAAGAAAGCAGGACACACATACACAAAACCTTCGAAAAAGACGCCGTCGAGCGCCCTGCCCTTCGTTACCTTCGTTAACTTGACTAGGGAATTTCTGGGCACACCTAGGTACCCCAGGGAGCTAGTTTTGCTCGGCAGCACAGGGTAGCCAACATGAACCACGCCTACGCCGCTAACATTGGGCGATGTTTAGGTGGCTTTTTAGTCTCGCGCCACCTAACCCGTCCGTGGAAACTTCGATGGCTATTGAGCGACGGAAGCGGAAACATCGCAAACGTGCACTCCCGTTCACAGCGTGCCTAAACCCACGATTAGAAAAAGAAATATTGCACCATTATGTTTTAAAAATAGCATGCGTGGGCGTAATAAATTATTCAATGAAGTATTTTTGCCATTTTGAATGTCCGAACTGCTCATACTCTCGACAACAGCAACGTGCTGGCTCTCCGTGCTCGTTGTGCTCCGTGTTATGCTCGTTATCGTTGCCAGTCTGTCTCCGCCGCCATATTGCTCGTAGCTTTTTTTTATTTTTTTTTCCTGTGTAAGTATTTGCTTGTCGCTTCTCCTTTCTTCATCTGTGCGTGTTCATTTTGCTTCGAAGTTTATTTATTATTCGCAGTTGTGCAGTGCTTTTTAGGGGCGAAGCTCCTTAGGGTGTGGGTCGTTCCCTCCTCTGTAGTAGTAGTAGTAGTAGTATGTATGTAGCCAGCTCTAGTTAGTTTCAAGAATTGCTCACTAGATGACGTTGTGTGTATATGTCCTTGGAAATAATATCACTAGATGGCGTTAGTGGTTTTGTATAGTTGACGATTAAAGAGGATAGATGGCGCTGTTATAATTGGGATCGTCGGGCCGACGCGGTACTCGGAGTCGAGCACCGGAGGTGGACTCCATCGTGATCAACGGTGAGGTGAACTTCACCAGAGAGGAGGTAGTCAGCTCCACAGTGCGCTCGTGTGAGTCGCATGCAAAACCAGGGCAGCCGGTATCTGCGGAGCATGCGGCGGCTCCGGTACTCACGGCGGCACAACCCATAGCCAAGGACGCGTGGCTTTCACAACTCACAGCAGCGTTCTGTGGCGATGCATGCGGAGGCGAGGCGTTGCGTCGAGCACTGGTGTGGATTTCGGCGTCTGAGTAGGTGGCGTCGTCTTCCTCCGTCGTGGAACGCGAACTGGCGTTGTCCCGCTGAGGCTGGGAGCGCCCGGAACACAAGTCGGCGACGCTCGTGCCCAGCTCACGATCGAACACCCAGGATCATGCAAAGACGTGACACGTGTTGTCACGTCCAGAGATGTGCACGGGCCGCAATTTCGCGGCCCGGCCCGGGCCCGATGCTTGCCGGAGGCGGACCAGCCCGGCCCGATGATGTATAGAGGACGGGCCGCCCAGGCCCGGCCCGGCGTGTCCTACCCAAGGCCCGGCCCGGCCCTGCCCGACTCGATCAACGACGCAATAAAGCACATGGCAACAGAAAAATTTATATGTATTTATTAAGAAAAAAGCATGCCGTCCTTCCCGGTAGTTTTTTTTTTAATTGTTGATAAAAGTCGAGACCGCCTGAGTGCAACACCATTCACAAATTATTGTGCAGAAACAAAAGGTTGTCCATGGATTCGGGCTTCAATCGAGTGCGTCATTCCTGCATTATGTATCCTGCAGCACTGAAGTTGCGCTCGCTGCTGGCGCTTGTAGCTGGAATCGCCAAGATCTTTCTTGCAGGTTTGGCAAGTTTCGGATAGTTGTTTTCTTTACCTTTCCAAACTTCAATAAGTTATTATTCGGAGCACGCGCTTTGATTCCGTACGCACGTACTCGCTAACTTCATCCCGGTTTCATCTTCATCATTTATATTAATGGCTTGATTCGGGCTTTTCACCAGGCCCGAGCCCGGCCCGATAAATAAACAAGGAATCCCGAGCCCGGCCCAGGCCCGAGGTGAAAAGACGTCGGGCTGCCCGAGCCCGGCCCGCGGGCCGGGCCGGGCTCGGGCTTTCGGGCTACCCGAAGCCCGTGCACACCTCTAGTCACGTCATTGCATGATCGAGTGGGCAATGTACGGGGGGGATTCACGGTTACCCGAATGATCCCTCCGAGCTTCGCCCACTCACCATCATTCACTTCGTGGATATGCTGTGATTTTTCTTTTGAGTGTGTGTGGGGGGGGCATTAAATTCTAGGACGTGAGTTTTTTTTTTTTTCAGTGGAGTTACTGTTTCTGTGTGTGCTTTGTGGGAAATGGCAAACGCGCCGCCGCTAAAAAGGAAAAAAAAACTGCGCCAGTGCCGCGCCAGCTCTGAAAACGGAAATAAAGATTTGCAGCGCCACACAATTTTTACAAGAAACACCTGAACCACTCAACGGCCGTTGAAAACTGTCGTGTAGCAGCGTGACAACTCTATTAAGCCGATGGAGCTGCGGCGTTTCGACGGCCGTCGACTCGAGGGCCTTTCTAAAATGCCCGTGTGACACAGGTATTACTTACAAATTCAGTGCAAATTAAAATTACTAGTAATTTACTAAATTCATAATTACTTCAGTTTGTATATTGCAATGCATGAGATAAACTAAGCTACTTATGAGTACAATCACTTGGCATGATTCTTAAAAATAACATGAGTTATTGTTAAACTTGACTTAAATAATCATTGGTACTCCACGCAGATTTTCTTCAAGCCCTCATGCATTTGAAATTGAAGCTCAACAATCGCTGTAAGAGCAGTGCATTTTATTGTAAACTTTGGGAACCTTTCAACTGTCATCATTCAGTATGTTATCCAAGTAGTTGGCACTTGCAAAGTAAGCAGCGGTAATTTCCCAAATGTATGTAAATTAATTTGGTAGCACTGTCACTCAACATGTAGTGCCCGATGACTGTTATGCACTTATAAGGGAGGAGTAAGGATACACATTGCTTGCCAAACTTCACCGGGCCAACTGAAAGACCCAGTTGTCGGAGGTCCAGCTTGCTTTTGTGTGTAATTTTTGTTTTGCAACATTAATTAATTTGCTTCTGTTTACTGTGTTATTGACCAGGCTGTCTCTAACTGTGACTAGACTTTTCTTGTTTTTTGCTTTGCACTGGTTGCTAGTGCTGGGACCAGGTGTGTGGTGTTCATGACACAACCATGGCTCAGGTAATTACCAATTGTCCAAATATATTACCACCGTTTGTTGAAATATTAAACCCAATGATGCACCGAAAAATACAAAACAGTTGGTGATCTTAGTCAGTTTTCATTCACTTAGAAATGTAAATAGGAAGAGCAGGCCCGTTGCCAGAAAGCGGCCTATGCCCCCGGTACTTTAGATGGAAAACGGTTGTTTTACCAGAAATAATAAAGTTAAGTGTTTTTCTAAAATAGTCCAGGCTTCCTGCAAGTGCCCCCCCCCCCCCCCTTCTACAAAAAAAATTCTTGTCTACGGGCCTGAGGAAGAGTTATTGGTTTTCTGTGCATGAGCTATGTTTCTGGATGTACAGGCACATTTTTGTTGGACTTCATTTAACCCTTTCAGATTCTGCTCTAGAATATTGTGGGAAATCATTTTAGTGCACTATTTTTCCTCCCACAGCACTTTTACGAGAAAATGTTTTTTCGTTCCTAGCATTGATTAGAATGTCGCCGAGGTGGTTGAAACATAGGTTGCTCAGAAATCGCTCTACAATACTGCGCAGATCGCCTTAAATCTCTGCTTGTTTTTCCTTATTCACTCCCAATAGTATGCGCTACTTTTTCTCACGATGTGCTTTGTGGTGAAGCAGTACGGCAATTCAATGTCTATTGTGACAAGTCGACTCGTACTAGAAAAAAAAAAGTAAAGAAAACAAAGCCAGTCCCGTGTACCTTGTCTGTCCTTGTGTTGGTTTTGCACTACAATTTTTCCTTCACGTGTCTCTTATTTTCTGTGAAAATATTTTCTTTGAAAGTGCCAGAAATGCATCACATTTCACAAAATCAAATCGCTTAGCCCAGCATTCACTCATATCTTTGTTGTGCATAAGCCTTTGGAGCTTAGTTAAACATGACGCCTTTCGGGCATATGAATGCAACCTTGCTGCCATTTGAATGTTATGTCAATTGTCCCACCTGCCATCAGGGCTCGTGTTTCATGGGCATGACACCACTTACTGACGAGCCTCTGCAGTTTGTCATTGACAGCGAGTTCAAGCAATTTCATGCATTCGGCAACAGCTATTTGTTTTGGGTACACATATTTCCTGCTGACTATACATGGTATCACCTCAGTTTCCATATGAGAGGCACCTTACTGCCGCCTTACTGCTAGAATGTTCTACAGTATTCGTATCATTCTGTACTTTTGAAACATCTCTACACTTTTATACCTCTGTCACACAGACAGCTTTAACTGTGGTTATGCTTAACCGTGGTTTACAGGATTAGCCGAAGTTAACGCGAATGTGGTTTGCCAGTGCTACACGAGCTCAGTTTAGCAAACCAATGCAATCACGAGGTCATCGTGTGAGAGAAATTTCGCACGCAATTTTCGTGGACGACAACGAATAATATAGTACAAGAATGAACACATATGTCGCGCCAAGTTGTGCAACAACTGTTCGACTACTTTAAGCCTTCAATGAGGTGTAAATATCGAGAACTTCAGCCGTTTTTAAAAAGAGTCTTTCAAACTTGGCAATGTAGCCATCGTGAGAGCCAAGACTAGTCAGGACAATCCATGTCGTACAAACTACGCGGGTTGTGCTGGCAATTCGTTGTGTCGTGTTGTACGTGCTTTATTTATGTTTTGCGCGTGTGATCCATGAGTTAGTGTGCGTGTATGCCCGTGAGTTGAGCAGGGACCCGAGCGGCTTTGTTGCACTGAGAATTCTGCACGTGGTGTTGTGTGTTTCTCTTTTTGTAATCGAGTCTGCGTGCATGTACGTTCGTGATTTCTGTGACCCGAGAGGCTTGAATCTGTTGAGAATTCTTGTCGTGTCGTGTCGTTTGTGTGTGTGTGTGTGTGTGTGTGTGTGTGTGTGTGTGTGTGTGTGTGTGTGTGTGTGTGTGTGTGTGTGTGTGTGTGTGTGTGTGTGTGTGTGTGTGTGTGTGTGTGTGTGTGTGTGTGTGTGTGTGTGTGTGTGTGCGCGCGCGCACGTGCGCACGCCCGCACACACACACACACAGGAATTCCGCGTGTTCGAGCGCAGTGCTGCTAGATTGTCCTCCCACAAGCGTATTAGCGCTCGTGTTGTAACGTCTGGCCAACTGATACACCTTTGAGTTGTCATTCTCGCTGACGCTGATGCACAAGCTGCTGCAGTGGTGTCCGCCATCTTGCCTAGCTCGGTTTGCGAGCATAAACCGTGATTACCTAGCTCGGTTTGCGATAACCAAATTTAAGAGACTAACCGCAGTTACGTCCGCTGTGTAGCTAGCAGTAACCGCGGTTAAGGCTGTCCTGTCCGTGTGACAGGGGTATCGAGACATTTTGAGGAGCACACCATCATCATTGGATGCTTCTTTAATGGCATGATGCCCCGCATACATACGTACACATAGGAATTTAGCAAATGACTCTGGCTGAAGTGTGGAAATTTTGTAAAGTACTAGTTACTTCGTGCGCATGGCGTACGCCTTTGCCTTGGATTACACAACTAAACTGTGCCGAAGTGCATAGTTCCACCAGCTGCGCCTTGGAAGGATGAAAGAAGTGATAGTGCAAGGACCCCGTACTTGTGGTAGTGAAAAAAGTTGGGTAATGTAGTGCACGCACAATGGGTCCATAGGCCACACCAGCACTGCATTTCCACAGCGACACTCCTCAGGCTTCCCCTGTACATTCCTCCACCTTGCTTATCTTGGTTTTTTGCCCGTTCACTTTTATTTAATCTCGGCTGCATTATGCATTCAGCCTCTTTAATCCTCCCTCATGCCAGTTATTCACTCATTTCTTATGAGCACAATACAGAAGCCAGAAAAGGCCATTTGGTGGGACTCTGAGACGATTTGGCCGATTTTGTCCAAATATATTGAGATGGTGGAGCAGGTCTTTAAGATTATTAGAAGACCTGTTTAACGTGTCTGCATGAAGGGTGCTATCTGTTATGTAGCTTTAAATCTGCAATTCACTGCAGGTCATAGCAGTGCTCCACAGTTTTTAGCCATCCCTAACCCATTGCATGTAACATGGGTGAGTGATATTGTCATTAGCAGTGCTTTTGTCTGGGCAAGTTGGTGCGACATTTGCGAAAAATAAAACAGCACGAAAGACACTGGTCCTGTCGTACTGTGTCTTTCGTCCCGTCTTTCGTGCTGTTTTATTTTTCGCAAAAGCACTGGTCCTGTCGTACTGTGTCTTTCGTCCCGTCTTTCGTGCTGTTTTATTTTTCGCAATTGTCACGCGCGTTTCTAATTTCACTTTTACTGTATTCGGTTTACGCCCACAAGGACTGTGAGCAAACCGCGCCTGCAGTGTTCGAGAAGCTTCACGATTGTAGTAGATCATTTTGTTAAGATTGTGCGCAAGACGCGAACACTCAAGATTATTCCAGAGCCTGCGCGACGACCAGAGATAAGGCTAGAATGTTCGACGCATGATCAATAAAAGCCGGCGCGTTCCAACGATGGTCAGTTGATCGACGGCCGACGCTCTGTTCGCTGCTATCAGTGCCAGCGTATATTGCTGTAATCTTACTTTCCGTTTACCGGCCACAAGTTCCGCCTAATTAACAGTTTCATCTTGGACACGTCGCCTGCTGCCTTCGTCGACGTCACAACCACGTGACATCTGGTGGAGGGGGCGTCCGGAACATGAACGAACGGATCTGTTCGTTCATGTTCCGGACGCCCCCGTCAAGCCGTGAACCCAGCCCAAATCGTGACGAAGACACCGAACCCTTCACGAACAGTCGAGTTAGCCGCAGACTGAAAGGACTACCCCCGCAGCACGGACTCTTACCGGACAAGCCAAAACCTACGGCGACGAGGACGACAGGCACGATGACGGCCGATGTGTCCCCTGCAACGGTCGTTATGCAGCCACCCAGAGAGCCACCGAGGTTCCATGGATCGCCTACTGAAGACCCCGAAACCTGGCTGGAGACGTTCGAAAGAGTCTCAGTATTTATTCATTCATTTCATTCATTCAAACTTTATTTAAGACAATTTACAATTGTCTTAGGAGACGCAGCAAAAGGCCCGAAAGGTGCCTGACTAGGCTACGTCACACAACAACTGGGACGCCGAGGACAAGCTGCGCCATGTTTACTTTTATTTGGAGGACGCAGCAAGGACCTGGTTCGAGAACCGAGAGTCCACGCTTCGAACATGGGACCTCTTTCGCGGCGCTTTCTTGGAGACGTTCGCGAGCGTCGTCCGAAAGGAAAGGGCCGCCACTTTACTGGACACACGAGTGCAGCTCCCGAATGAGAGCGTCACCATATTTACGGAGGAGATGACGCGGCTTTTCCGACACGCCGACGCTGACATGTCCGAGGAAAAAAAAACCGGCAGATCCCACGCACTGTGGGAATCGATGCGATGCGAAGCACCCAGCAAGGAGCAAATCATGCTGTACATAATATGCATGTCATTATTTACATGTTAGGACTTCTCATTTGTGTTCGTCATACAGTCACGTCACGCAATACAAATTTTGGTGTATATCAAGCTAGCGAACTGGACGCAAGCGCACGATGAGCGTGGCATGTAAATGGCATTGTAGATGACATGCATGCCAAGATTTTCATGTTACCACCTGCCACTTATGTTCGCTTAATTTTTTATCTCGAATCCCAGCGAGGCGCGAGACCAGTCTGCCTCCGTTTCGCATGCGTTCGTGTTCTCGCGCTCTGCGCATCGTGCATACGCCATCCGGGTTCCAGCGTTTAAATTGACGGACACCTTGTCAATTCCAAAGTGTGTTTCTCGAACGCCTGTGCTCACTGAGATGGGGTCGGTCAGAATGGAACGTGATGCGCGCGTCTCCCTCCTTGCATGATTAGAGACGCTGGGCACAGAGACGCTACGCAAGCAAAGCGCGAGCGCTGTAGAGTCCAACGCGACCGGCGTCCGTTTGCGCGCCCCGGCAACCACCTGGCACTGTGCCAGGGCACGGCTGGAGGGACGGACGGACGGACGGACAGGCGCACGTGAGCACGAGACAGTAAAGGCTTTCACCTTAAAATTTGGTGTATATCAAGCTGGCGAAACGGCCACAAGAGTGTCATGAGCGTGGCATGCAAGTCATGTTGCACATGACATGTCATGATTTGCATATTACCACTTGTCATTTATGTTCGTCATACAGTCGCGTCACTCAATACCAAGTTTGGTGTATATCAAGCTAACGAAACGGCCGCGAGCTTGCCATGAGCATGGCATGCAAGTCATGTCGCACATGACAAGTCATGATTTCATATTAGCACTTGTCATTTATGTTCGTCATATAGTCACGTCACTCAATCCCAAATTTGGTGTATATAAAGCTAACGAAATGGCCGCGAGCGCGCCATGAGCGTGGCATGCAAGTCATGTCACACATGATCTGTCATGATTTCCATATTACCACTCGTCATTTATTTTCTTCACACAGTTACGTCACTAAATACCAAGTTTGGTGTATATCAAGCTAACGAAACGGCCGCGAGCGCACCATGAGCGTGGCATGTAAATCATGTTGTTCATGACATGCAAATCATTATTTGCATATTACCACCTGTCATTTATGTCCGTCATACAGTCACGTCATTCAATCCCAAATTTGGTGCATATCAAGCTAACGAAACGGCCGCGAGCGCGCCATGAGCGTGGCATGTAAATCATACTTTTCATGACAAGTTAGTCATGATTTTCATGATATGACCAGCCATTTATGTTCGTCATACGGTCATGTTATGTCATACCAAATTTGGTATAAATCCCATTAACGATACGGCCAGGAGAGCACAAAGTCGTAGGCGGCTAGATAGATAGATAGATACGCTCAAAGTCGCCGAAGTTCGCTAAGAAATGCTTCGCATTTAAAAGGTTCGGTTCCTCATGAGAGGAGTGCGCAACCCCCCCGAAGACGGTCTCGGAATTCGTTTCGGAGGCCACTACGATCGAGAAAGCGCTAGAAATCCGCAACAGGCAATACAACCGCCGCCTGCCTACGACGAGCTACGTGGATGTTCAAGCGTTGGGGACCAACGACCTCCGCGAGACCATCAGAGCGGTCGTGCGGAAGGAGCTGCGGAAGATGTTCCCCAGATCGCAACCTCAGGTGGACTCGATAGCCGAGATAGTTCGTGAAGAACTCCAGCAGTCGCTTGGCACCCCTGAGCCACCACAGTCTCAGCCGCAGGCCCTGAGCTATTCTGCTGCAGCCCGACGCAGCCTGACTGATGGGGTTCTTATCGACGCTGCTACGGTTGTAACTCCGCTTGTTGCAACAATGGTGTAACGATTGCCGTCCAGTCTGCAGGCGTCAGTGTAGACGACGGTTGGGTTATTACCGTATAGCTTTTGGTAGTGTTCTTTTAGCTCTGGCTTGCCGTCTGCCAGGGTGGTACTTAGCGCTCATATTCTTGGGGATGGGGGATGCCATGATTTGGGCCCTAATGTTGGTAGGTAATAGGTATGTCTCTTCTCCGGCGTGTTGAGGTCTTAAGGGGTAGCCAACCTGCTTGAGTAAAGATCTGCCTTGCTCCGTAGAATTTAATCTTTCCTTTTGGGATATCAGCACCGCGGACGCGAGTTCTTCGTAGGTATTATAGAGTCCTAGCGCGTCAAATTTTTCGGTACTGGCATTGGTGGGCAGTCCAATCGCAACTTTGTAAGCTGTTCTTATGATCGCATCAATTTTTGCGGTTTCAGTATTGGTTAATTTTTGGTAAGGGTAGACTGTAGGTTATTCTACTTATGACAAAAGCCTGTACAAGGCGCAGAGTTTCCTCTTCTCTGAAGCTTTGTCTGTTCCGCGTGACCCTATGTATCATGCGTGCTACATTTGTCGTCGTTTTTCTGAGTGTTTCAATCGTGTAATCTACTCTGCCGTTGTTTTGTATCCACAGGCCGAGGATTCTTAGCTTTTGAACCTCTCTGATAGGTTGGCCATGAATTTTGAGGTGGATTTGGGGGGCGTTCTGCGTTTCTAGAATATTTGGCTTTTAACCTGATGAATTCTGATTTTTCTGGTGCGCATCGCATGCCTGCATCCATGGAAAATCCTTCGACCTTGTCGATTGCACTCTGAAGGATATCTTGTTTTTCGCCAATGGAGCCTTTGGAAGCCCATTACGTTATATCGTCCGCGTATATTGCTTTACCTAGCTCGGGTTCCTCCTCTAACAATAGGGCGAGCTTACGCATCCCTCAACATTAAAAAGCAGAGGGGATAAAATCGAGCCTTGCGGGGTTCCGCGGTTGGGTATTGGCGTTAATGTAGATCGGGTAGAGCTGGTGCCAATTGTAGCCGTTCGGTTCGTTAGAAAAGAGGTTATGTAGTTGTACGTTTTTTCTCCACACCCAATGCTGCGTAACTCCTCAAGTATTGTTTAGTGAGATATGGAGTCGAAAGCTTTTTCGATAGAAAGGGTTATCAGTTATGCAAGCCGGTCGCTCTCCAAAGCCGAAGGCAACTATTCCACAACAGAAAAGGAGTGCCTTGCCATTATCTGGGCTACGTCAAAGTTTCTCCCCTACCTCTATGGAAGGCCCTTCGAAGTTGTGAGCGACCACCACGCCTTGTGCTGGCTAGCTTAACTTGAAGGACCCTAAAGGCCGTCTCGCACGATGGAGTCTGAGACTTCAAGAATTCGACGTTACCGTCGTTTACAAGTCCGGACGAAAGCACTCCGACGCCGACTGCCTGTACCGTGCCCCCGTTGACCCACCGCCGCAGGACGACGAGGATGGTGACTACTTCTTGGGAACTTTAGGCGCCGATGACTTTGCCGAACGACAGCGCGCCGATCCGGAACTCAAGACCACCATGGCTCCAAAGGTATTCAGACGAGGACTGAAGTCGTTTTTCTTGCGGAACGGCGTTCTTCTAAAGAAAAACTTCTCGCCACTTCGGGCAGACTCCCTCCTCGTAGTACCTTCAGCGTTACGTCCCGAAGTTCTGGATGCTCTGCATGACGACCCGACGGCTGGACACCTTGGACTTTCCCGTACGCTCGCGAGGATACAAGAAAAGTACTACTGGCCTCGCCTCACTGCCGACGTCACCCACTACGTGAAGACCTGCCGAGAGTGTCAACGACGGAAGACACCACCCACTAGGCAAGCCGGACTTCTGCAACCCATCGAGCCACCTCGCCGACCGTTCCAGCAAATCGGCATGGACTTACTGGGGCCGTTCCCCATGTCGAATTCCGGAAATAAGTGGATCGTCGTAGCTAGCAACGGACTACCTCACCCGCTACGCCGAGACAAGGGCGCTGCCCAAGGGCAGTGCCGCCGAGGTAGCAAAGTTCTTCGTCGAGAACATCGTACTGCGTCATGGCGCCCCAGAGGTCCTCATTACCGACAGAGGTACGGCCTTTACAGCGGATCTAACGCAGGCGATCCTAAGGTACAGCCAAACAAGTCACCGCCGGACCACCGCCTACTACCCACAGACCAACGGCCTCACCGAGCGTCTCAACAAGACCATCGCCGACATGCTGGCCATGTACGTCGACGTCGAGCACAAGACGTGGGATGCCATCCTTCCGTATGTGACCTTCGCGTACAACACGGCCGTGCAAGAGACGACACAGATGACGCCATACAAGTTGGTCTACGCACGCAGCCCGACAACGACGCTCGACGCGATGTTACCAACCGTCACCGAGGAAGAAAACATCGATGTCACCGCCTACCTGCAGCGCGCCGAAGAAGCCCGGTAACTCGCCCGTCTGCGTATCCAGTGCCAGCAAAAGACCGACCGCCGTCGCTACAACCTTCGACGACGCTTCGTGGAATACCAGCCTGGCGACCGTGTGTGGGTCTGGACGCCCATACGCCGACGTGGACTTTGTGAAAAGCTTCTTCGGCGATACTTCGGGCCTTACAAGGTGCTTCGACGTGTAGGCGCTCTTGACTACGAGGTCGTTCCCGACGGCATTACAAACTCTCAGCGGCGCCGCTCGCGGCCTGAAGTCGTCCATGTCGTGCGCCTCAAGCCGTTTTACGCGCATTAGCGGACCTGAGGACAGTACTTCTTGGATTTATTGTTGTACTTTCTTTCTTGTGCCTAGTGATTATTGTACTTTCTTGCTTTATGGTTGTTATTTATTGTTGCCATGCATTTACCCCCCCCCCCCCCCCCCGCATGTTCTGTTTAAAGCATCGGGACGATGCTTTTTCAGAGGGGGGGGCATTGTCACGCGCGTTTCTAATTTCACTTTTACTGTATTCGGTTTACGCCCACAAGGACTGTGAGCAAACCGCGCCTGCAGTGTTCGAGAAGGTTCACGGTTGTAGTAGATCATTTTGCTAAGATTGCGTGCAAGACGCGAACACTCAAGATTATTCCAGAGCCTGCGCGACGACCAGATATAAGGCTAGAATGTTCGGCGCATGATCTATAAAAGCCGGCGCGTTCCAACGATGGTCAGTTGATCGACGGCCGACGCTCTGTTCGCCGCTATCAGTGCCAGCGTATATTGCTGTAATCTTACTTTTCGTTTACCGGCCACAAGTTCGGCCTAATAAACAGTTTCATCTTGGACACGTCGCCTGCTGCCTTCGTCGACGTCACAACCACGTGACAATATCACAAAAGTGAGTGGTTGGATTAGAGACCTCACTAAAGTTCCAGGTGATCCGAGTGGCAAGCTGGGGGGTATTGATGCGGCACATTGTTGCATGTAGAGATTTCAAGGTGCGTGTGACAGTTGCGGCAGGTGGATGAGGTTGACTCGGACAGCCACTTATGGTTGGTGAACCAGGCCCGCTCAGTGAAGTTGAGGAGGAAAAGCAGTGCTGTGTGGAAGGGTAACAGATAATTGTTCGTAGCCGCCTCGGTACAAGGCGCCTTGTTTCATTTATGGTGCTAGAGATTTTATGACGCTGTTCCCTAAACCAGTACACAATGCAGACAACTGTTTCAAGTACAGTTATAAATGCTAGGATGTTATTGAATGGCTTATGCTTATAGATGTTTTTCGTAGCCTCTTGAGCATAGCTTTCTCCCTCACCCTCAGCTACACAGTTGCACGTACGTATGGCTGGGTTGACAAAAAAATGCCCCCACCTCCCCGAAGGGAATCGTGAGGAAATGCGAATGCATTTCGTGCGCGCTTCACTCCATTTATATGTGGTGGTTGTGGTTCGAAGAAGGAAAAGGCGCCTAATTTCTGCAGCCCGGTCGGGAGCATGGCGCAGCGCCTGTTTTTTTTTTCTTTTTTTTTCTTTTTTTTTATCGCGGCAGCTCCGCCGAGCTGCCACGATGCGAGCGCCCTCACGCACCAGAGCGCGCTCCTCCTCTCCACTTCTGCCATCGCCTTGAGAGGCGCCCAGCCAGCGAACGGTCGAGAGTGAGGCGCGAGCGGACGGGAGAGTGGGGCGCAGGGAGGAGAGAGAGCGAACGGCGAGAGAAGGAGCGGCGAAGCACTGCACCTATCCTCCTCCTCCGCGGACAACGCCGGACAACGCCGTACAACGCCGGACAACGCCGCCTGACATAGCGCGGCTAAGAAATGCATTCGCATTTTAAAAAATTTCACACAGTACCTTATATTCGAGTCCTAGATGACGCGCAAGGTATGTGTTTTGTGTAGTGACAAGAAATGTTGCAAAAGAATTACAAAACAGTTAAGCATGGTTGCAACACCAAAATGGTAAATGAGACCAGTATGACACGATGGAGAGGCAAGCAGTGCATTTTTCGTTCCGTATGACTTCTGGAATCACGTACTTGTACTTCTCACGTTCGTTCCCAATTTTCGTTCTGTAGCATCAACGTGGCATCTTTTTCTCTCTTGCATTGATCAGCACGTGGAAGGCGCTCCCCATGACCACTGAAGGTCTGTGCGGTTATGTCATGTGTGGAATTACATGGTGCCCGGAGGCAGGGTTGCCGTTGGTGGCTACTTTGCGCCAAATTGGCTACTTTTGAACTCCGTTGGCGACGCAAATTTCCAGTTTGCGCCATGGCTCCTTTTAAACTTGTGGTTTTACTTATTCAAAATGGTTTTATTTATTAATCAATAGTAAAGACTCTGTTGATAATACCGCTTCTGTTCTATTTGGCTAGACATTTGGTGATATCAAATGACATAGCTACTTTGGCTACTTTTGGTGCGAGTTCTGGCGCCTTTTCATGTCCACCCAGCGGCAACCCTGCCCGGAGGGGGGCTATCATTCCGCTATCACGAAAACGTTCAGTAAAGTGTGCACAGAAAATACTCCTTTACATTTATCCTGTGCTGGTGCAATACAATTACATACAGAATGTTTCACATAACAAGAACCAACAATTTAAAAAAATGTGCTTAACTGCAACTCCAGGAAATGTACGACATATGGTTTACCGTCATCTGGTGCTTGATTGCATGTCTGTGCAACCAGTTATATATTCTGTTTTATAGCGATACTCAGAAGCATGAACAAGGCTTTTGCCACCTGTTCGCAATGGTGAATGTTAAAGCATTAAGTGGTAGGTCTACGGTGCTGGTCAGTTCAGCGGAAATATTGCTTGACTGCCGTAATAGGCACCTGCTGCAGCTTGTTGGTAATGTTCAGCTTTTTTTTCTTTTTTTTCATTTAGCAGTGCACATTACTTTCATCTTAGGTTCGTTGGGAGTCATTGCGCTGACCAATCCTGGTTAGGCATTCCATAATGGACAGCACCAACTGCAGCAAGCCTATCATGTTTCATTCCAAGTTCTATGGTGTGCCTTGGCCAGTGATCCGTGTACATACCCGTTTCTGGAATTATTGCACAGCATTGAACCTTTTTTACTCATGGAAACTGTGCACTGCTGTGTACTTCTGCATTCCAGCTGGCAGAACAGAACTGCAATAGCATGCGCACTTTCTGTGCTGAGACACCATGAAGGAGACAGAATGCCACTTGAGTGACCTATATAATTTCCTGATTTACATTTTGATATTCATTGCAAATGCCACCGAGCAAGGACAGAGTGCAGTGGTGGGGAAATTAGGGAATGTTGCCTGTAATGTAATATAATTTGAGATTATTTGCCTTCTTACACCCATGCCCGCCCACTCAGAAAGTGGTATGATGTACCTTATATGTGCGTTTTTTTTTCTTCGAAGATTACACTTATGCTTGCTCCTTGTACTCGCAGGCTCCCTTATCCACTACCTTGAGGCGAAGAAGTGTTCCCTGCAAGACCTCCAGAAGAGGCACAAGTCCCTGCAACGGTGCCTTATACAAAAGTGTGTCGACCTGCACTATTAATCCAGCTAGGTTTACATACATTTTCATTAATTTGATTTCCCTTGAAAGTTATTAAAATGCAAATTTTTATAAAAATGAGTACGTGTCAACTTCACTTGGAAGGTTCCATGTAAATGCGCATGGAAAAGTGTGCCGATGTCTGCACTTTTAAAATCCCGTCACTGCATAAACGTGTGCTAGTGAAGCTGCAATAAATTTCCTTTCATTTATTTGCACTGCTATGTGCAAACGCAGTACAAGTTCTTGATCCTGTGGGCGTTGACTACCTCAGAGTAGAATGATGCATGAAGTGTCTGTTGCAAAATGGCAATCTTTTTAATTAAGTTTTTTTGGTAAATGATCCTTATCTGTCAGCTGCAGGGCTCTCACTCGAGATTTCTCAGTATGCAGTGTCATTTATTTATAAGGTTTGGAAAGCTCGTACTTGCGTTGCCTACCACAAATGAATAAATTATTTGTTGCTCAAAAGTATGACAGCAGACTTGCAACGCTTCCGCTTGCCTTGCCAAGAAACTGAATTTCATTACTGCAGACTACACAAACAGGTTACGGTCCTAAAGTAGTGTTGGAACACAAGGCTGTAGCACCATGACAAACGACCGGACCATGCAACAGACTACTGGATGGCGTGAAACAGAACTGGATTACGTAAAAAACTTTGAGCGCAAATAAACGACGCAGGACCAAGAAAGAGAAACACACACCACAAGTGTTTCTCTTTCTTGGTCCTGCGTCGTTTATTTGCGCTCAAAGTTTTTTACGTAATCATGAGATACCAACTAGCCCACCTAGCTATATTGTTACAGAACTGGATAATGTGACATACTGGACCATGCGATTGACAATATACTACAAAACGGAAAATTGACTACAATACAGACAACAGACTATACGACAGACAACAGACCATACGATAAACAATAGACCATACGGCAGACAACAGACAATACAACAAACAATAGCCCATACGACAGATATTACACCGTACGACCAACAATAGACTATAGGATAGACAATAGACAACAAGACAGACATAGACAACAGTGCAACAGACAACAGCGTCCCAAAATACGAAAGACTACAGAATTTCTGTCGTAGTATCCTGTTGTGATTTTCAACTGGGCTGCCACGAAGACAATCACGTGCGGGCGGGGCCGCTGTAGCTAAAGGTGCGTGGGCCGCGAATTTGAGACCCCTGCTTTAGGGCATGTCAGTACTATTAAATGCGAACCATTTTTTAGCGAACTTCGGCGACTTTTAAGCGTATATCTATCTAGCCGCCTACGACTTTATGCTCTCCGGACCGTATCGTTAATGGGATTGATACCAAAATTTGTATGGCATAACATGACTGTATGACGAACATAAAGGACTGGTCATATCATGAAAATTGTGACTAGTCATGAGCATAATGGTTAACATGCCATGGCCGTGGTGCTCTAGCGGCCGTTTAGTTAAATTGACGTATACCAAAATTGGTATGACCAGGACATTTCTTTATGACTAACTTAAATGCCAGGTGGCAATATGAAAGTAATGATGCACTGTCATGTATAGTATGACATATATGTCATGCTCATGGAGCGTTTGAGGCTGTTTAGCCAGCTTGACATGTACCAAATTTGGTATTGGGTGACGTGACTGTATAACGAAAATTAAGCACAGGTGGTAACATGACAGTCATGACATGCATTTCATGTACAGCGTGATTTACATGCCACGCTCATGGTGCGCTCACGGCCGTTTCGCTAGCTTTATACACACCAAAACTGATAGTACGTGATGTAACTGTATGACGAACATAGATGACAGCCGGTAGCGTGAAAATCATGACATGCTTGTCATTTACGGCATGTATTACATGCCACGCTCATGGTGCACTCGCGGTCGTTTCACTGGCTTGACAAACACCAAAATTGGTATTGCGCGACGTGACTGAATGACGAACATAAATGACAGGTCCTAACATGTAAATGATGACATGCTCTACAGCATCATTTCTTCCTTGCGGGCTGCCTTCCATCACATCGATTCCCACAATGCGTGGGATTGGCCGGTTTTTGTAATTATGCTTGCCAATCGACGTGTTCGAGATATCTTCGAAATCTTTAGAGTGTGCATGTATAGTCGCTCCAAAGTGCTCCGAAATGCATATTTAGAAGTCCAAAATGAACATTTTACTGCTCCGAAAATTGCTCCAAATCTGGCTTCGTAATTGGCACCACTGTATAGATAGATAGATGGAAAGACAGACAGACAGACAGACAGACAGACAGACAGACAGAAATGCTCTAAGTGCCTTGGGTGCGCAAACAAATGCTTCGAATTTAAAAACTGTAGGGCGCAAGTAGGAAAACTTCTTAAAACGTTTACACGTTTACACGACCGATGCTTGAATATGCCAGTATTGTCATCATCAGAAAGTATTTGTAAATAAACTAGAAAGAATATAACGGCTTAAAGCTCAGCTTATCTGCTTGAAATATGGAAAGGATGACTGAGTTACAGCAATGTTAAAATTCGGTGATTCGGAGACGTTGCACAAATACGTATACTTCTACTACCTGTACATAAACGAAGCGAATGGGGAAACCACAGAGTGCTCCAGTCCAGGGTTGCCGTTAGATGGCCTTGAAAAGGAGCCAGAATTCAAGCCGACAGTAGCCAATGTATACCCATGCCAATTAATATTATCGCCAAATTCGTAGCCATATATAACGGAAGAGGTATTGGGAGTAAAGTCTTGATGATCAGTAAACAAGACCACTTTAAATAAGCAAGCTTGTTGAAATAACAGCACAATAATCCCCGTATTGCTTGGTCTTCAGTTGCCAAATATAAGCCTCAAATAAATGAAGAAATGTTAACTTCTTGGCGCGTGCATACTGTTTATGTAGAAAAAATAGATTTCTTGCCAGATACGGAGTAATATGCGAACATTCCAGCCAGCAAGCGATTTGGGACATCAAACGTTGAAAGAGTCTTTGCTTGAAGTTGCTGACCGAATTTGATTAGTAGAGTTTACATGGCACAAGTCGAGCTTCAGATCGCGAAGTCTGGTTAAAGATGAACACACCGGTTTCATTTTGTTACGTATGTGAAGTTTTTGTCAAGCTTACTCGAGAACACGTACTGCGCGCATCAGAATGACTCGTAGAAAGTTGCACGTAGCATCACCATAGATTGCGAGAAGCATCAGCAGCGTGCTGGCCATGCGTTTACCAACATGCACGCCACTTCGCCACTGCGTACTTGCAGGCACTCCGAGGGTTGCGTAAGCTATATAGGGTGCCTCGATGCGCGTCAGCCTGCTGGTGGGCGGAAGACGCGCGCGCTGAAACGACCGAAAAAATTTTTAAAAAAACGATGTATTTTATGAGGTGAGCGAATATTGAGAAAAATGGCTACCTAATGCGCCAAATCGGAAGTTTAAAAGTAGCCAGAAAATATAGCCATGGAGCCAACTGATAATTAATGTCGCGAAATGGGGTCGAAAAGTAGCCACTTTGGCGCAAAGCATCCACCAACGGCAACCCTGCTCCAGTCTTACTTTGCTCGACGTCGATGAACCGGTATTCTTATTTTCTTGGTGTAATTGACCCTTGTAATGGGTCGCTGAATGACGTAGCAAATGGAAAAATGATGCTCATAAGTTCATGCACTTACTTGATGTATAATTTATCGTATTGACTAATCGGTTCGAATTTTTAGTTTGGTTGTAACGTACTTTTACATATAGTTTATTTTTACATATATATATATATATATATATATATATATATATATATATATATATATATATATATATATATAAAAGAAAAAAACGGGTGCACGTACGAGAAAGCAATACTTTTATGCCTTACGTTTCGGCCGTGGCACGGACTTCGTCATTCATTCTCTGACGAAGTCCGTGCCACGGCCGAAACGTAAGGCATAAAAGTATTGCTTTCTCGTACGTGCACCCGTTTTTTTCTTACACAGACCGAACCCACTGAACTTTCCTGCTGAATATATATATATATATATATATATATATATATATATATATATATATATATATATATATATATATATATATATATATATATATATATATATATATATATATATACAGGGAGTTTCCGGAAATGTGTCCCATATTTTTAAAAATACGGAAAATGCGGTATTTGCCCCCCTGCCTTCATCACAAGTGCTTTTTCTGTGGTGGCAGGCATTTTAAAATGGTTGAAGACAAGCCTTGGTATAGTAATTAAGAAAGTTTAATTAATTGACTTTTTAATTAGCGGAGTTGGGCGCTTAGGTCAAATGGGAGAATTGAAGTCCTTCATGCGAAGAACTCATTGCAGGTTTGAGGTTTCGAAAAAGCGGCCTCTAGGAATAATTGCGAAGTTACGAAATTCTCCCAAATTCAGCGGCGAAACCGAAACCGAAACGCGGAAGAGCGCAACCGTCTGAGACGTCCAGAATGAGTGAACGTCGTTATATCAACCATCAACCGACTTCGTTGTGTAGGTGTGTGGGCTACGCTTGCAGTAGTAGCACGCATGACGCACATACGTTAACGAACGGGGAAGGACTGCAGCTCTGTAACCGTTGTCTTGAACAGCGACGTCATTCTAGTCGTCTGCTTGTGGCGCTCATCGGTGCTTGGGTTTCCGGTTTTGTCGTTGAAATTGCCTGAATTTCATTACGCCACAATAATTAATACAGGCCGCCTTTTCTAAATCTCAAAGCTGCGATGGGTTTCTCGCATGAAGAATGTCAATTCTCCCATTGGACATAGCCGCATATCTTCACTAATTGAAAATTTAGTTAATTTAATTTTCTTAATTACTGTCCCAAATGACGTCTTTAGCCATCTTAAGATGCCAGTTGCTACAGAAAAAAGGCTTGTGAAAACAGCGAGCCAATATCGCATTTTGCAGATTTTTTGAGGATATTGGACACATTTCTTGAAACACCCTGTGTGTGTGTGTGTGTGTGTGTGTGTGTGTGTGTGTGTGTGTGTGTGTGTGTGTGTGTGTGTGTGTGCGTGCGTGCGTGCGTGCGTGCGTGCGTGTGTGTGTGTGTGTGTGTGTGTGCGTGCGTGCGTGTGTTTGTGTGTGTGTGTGTGTGTGTGTGTGTTTGTGCGTGCGTGCGCGCGCGTGCGTGCGTGTGTGCGTGTGCGTGTGTGTGTGTGTCTGCCTAATCGATACGATGTGTTGTACCCCTCTGTAATGAAACTGAAGAGAGTGTTAGTAATGTTTCTAAACAAAAAAATCCACGCATATCCACGAAATGAATGATGACGAGTGGGCGAAGCTCTGGGTATCGTATGGGTGAGTAACCGTACGTTGCCCGAGCGTTGCCCCATATATATTGAGTGACAAAGTGACATAAAGAGTCGACGACAAAGCTAGGTCCTAAAGTCCATAATGTCTACGTTGAAGTCGCTGACTAGTCTAAAGGGTTGGTGCTTTTAGGTGTTTTATATTGTTTCGTCACAATCACGATTGTTGTTCGCCTACTGACAACCTTTTTTTTATTCACATCGACGGGTATGTGCCATAGGTATGTGGGTATGTGCCACATGTGATTGACAGTTTATTATCTACCCAGGAACGGCGAGAAAAAAATTCGTAATTTCAGACGTGTTCGTACCCATCGAGAGGTTTCCTTAGCAGGCTCCACACAGAGATAGATCCGCATTGCCCGGATTGCGGGGAAGATTTCTCTACTTTAGCCCACATGCTCTGGCAGTGCCCTGTGTTACAGGACTTCAACAACAGCGAGGACTGGGGGAAAGCCATCACGAGCTCAAAATTGGAAGACCAGTCTAAGGCTGTCCAGAGGGCCCGTGAGAGAGCGGAGAGGCATGGCCTCCCGGCTCCAACATGGGATTAGCCGACAGCAAGCCAGGGGTCCTCTGTAGGACTGCACTGGCTGGCTCCTCAGGACCTTAATAAAGTTCCTTGTCTGTCTGTCTGTTAATGCGAGTGCTCGTTGAAGTCACCGACTAGTATAAAGAGTCTGTGCTTCTAGATGTTTTATATTGTTCCTTCACAATTATTAACACGAAAGTGTTTTATGCCGGGGTCCACCAAGATTTGAGTGACGTATTTCCGTCACGGAAATGACGTCGCAAAAATACACATGATCAGAAGACAAAGAAAAAAAGTTCCGTCAGCGGGCGTCGAACCTACGACCTGTTGATCCGCAAGAAGAGATGCCGGGCACGCTATCCATTGCGCCACGGTCACATACTCTGTAAGGCTTTAAAAACGCGCCTTTTATATCTACCACTGTCCTCTCACAGTGCTCTTGCGAACGTGAAAGTAAAGCATCATAACCATGAAATGCACGATTAGTTCCTTAAAAGCGTCGTTTCTATGCGTCCGTCCCATTGGGCGTGTTTCGAATAGGAAAAGTGCAATTTTGTCGACGCAATAGCACACTGCCAGGTGGCGACCTTAGCCTAGCGTCGGCGTCACTCATAGCGTCCATCCATACCAAAGGTAGCTCTGCGACGCGCGAGTGCTTGGCGTGGCCTATAGTGAACTAGAAATAGCGTGGCCGTAACTCTGCGTTCCCAACTTGCACTCGCCACGCGAAAGGTCGGAGCCGGCCAACGGGGAATCACGACGCGCGTTGCATTTCGGGCAGTTGTGTTCAATAACTCTAACATGCCGCGAGTAGGCGACCTCAGCCCAAATTCGGCGTTCTTATCAGTGACGCTCTTCTGGCTGTCACACCGCTTTCTCTGATTCCGCTCACACCGTACAGCTACCACAAGCATATATGACTACAAGGGTTTGTTTAATCATTGATCATGGACGTTAATCGTCGGGATACAGATGTACCACCAAGCGTCAACGTGGATGCATCCACGTTAAACGGTGCTATAACTGTCAAACAGCAATAGACATTGTGCAAGCTGTTTTATATCAATGTACAGTAAACATTCAACTACTTCTGTAAGGACACGTTTGACTTTCGTGTTATACCGATTCCTCTGACGGAGGGATCAACCATGTTTTTTATTGTTATTAGTCTATTGTAAAACATTTTTTTTTTGTGTG